>VWZD01011160.1:2005811-2072138 GCA_013396695.1 Sakesphorus luctuosus | reverse complement strand
CCCGCGCCCGTGACGCGCACGGCTCGCGCATGCTCGGGGCGGCCCCGCGGCCCGGCCCACACCGGGCACTCCGCACTGACCGCGGTCCGTCCCCTCGTCCCGCTCCGGCCGCGGTCCCGGTCCCTCGTCCCGCTCCGACTGGCCCCTCGCCCCGCACCGACCGCGCTCCGGCCCCTGCTCCCGCGCCGTGACACGGGCTCCGGCCCCTCGCTCTGCACCGCCCGCGGTCCTGGCCCCTTGTCCCGCACCGACCGGCCCCTCGCCCCGCACCGACCGCGATCCGGCCGCTCGCCCCGGGCGAGCGAGCCGCTACCTGCCCGTTCCCCGGGGCTTGGAGCTGGGGTCTGCAGGGGCTGGAGGGGAAGCCGTGCGGGGAGCGGCTGAGGGTATTTGTCCAGCCTGAAGAAGAGGAAACTGAGGGCAGAGCTCAGCGTGGGCTGCAGCTCCTCACGAGGGGCAGTGGAGGAGCAGCTCCGATCTCTGCTCTCAGTGACCATGACAGGACACAAGGGAATGGCTGGAGCTATGCCAGGGGAGGTTTGGGTTCGATATTAGGAAAAGGTTCTTCCCCCAGAGGGTGATCAGGCGCTGAACAGGCTCCCCAGGGAAATGATCACAGCACTGAGCCTGCCAGGGTTCAGGAAACATTTGAACAAGGCTCTCGGGCACGTGGTGTGGTTATCCTGCACAGAACCAGTAGCTGGGCTTGATGATCCTTGTGGGTCCCTTACATCCCAGGGTGTGCCATGGTCCTGTGGGTTGGCCCTCTGTGCATGGGGACAGGGACATAGCCAGGGCTGAGGGACAGCAGAGTGTGTCTGTGTCCGTGTCTGTGTCTCTGTGTCCATGTCTGTGTCTCTGTCTCTGTGTCTGTGTCTCTGTATCTGTGTCTGTGTCTGTGTGTGTTTGTGTGTGTACTGGACTCCCACAGCCCGGAGCTGCCATGCCCTGCCCCGTGTGCTGCAAAGGGCCTGGCTCCCCACATGCCCGGAGGGTCCTCCACAGCTCCTGCACCCACACACTGCATTTGCACCCACCCCACAGTGCTCTGGATGTGGCCTGACCTGCCGGGATCCCTTTGGAGCTCCTCACAGCTCAATCACTGCGATCAGCACCTGCAACGTGAATCGTGTACATGCTCCATGCAAGGCATCACGTTTCACTACCATGTTGGATTATGTTTTCCATCAGTGTAATTAACAGATGGTTGGGGTTTTTCATGTTGCAGTGCAGTCACAGATCTCACCAGATGACCTGCCTTCTTCTCATAACCATTCCACAACATCTAACAATGATTTAGAGATTCTAGCGAGATCAAATCCTGCAATTTTCCATTTTGCCATTTCACAAGATTGGACAAAGAAGGAAACAAATGTCAACGAGGAGAATAAAATAAATAGGACTTTGTTTAAAATGCTTTCCTACAGGCCCAGACAAGTCACAGTATATTCAACTTTAATCCATAACATTGATTGATATGTGACAGTCTGGCTATAAAAAGATATAGGGAGGAAAGAACAAAGTGTTGAGCACAGCAAGGTAAAATGCATCAAACTAAAATGAAAATCAAGGACTGCTGCCTGATCTGTGGAAATGACACCTGCCATTTCAGTAAACAAGAAGTCTGCAAAGGGAGGTTTGGTTGTTTGAAAGTAGATGTGAATGCCAAGGCTGCCAATTTTGCCCTAAAGCCCATTCCACCTCCCTGCCAAAAAGCAAATGGCTACAGGAGTTTTGACAGGAACATCCCAGTGTTGTGGGAAGGAAATGTTGGTCTTGGCTGCCCCGGGGCTGCCCCACAGGGCTTGGGTAAGGCAGGGAGGGGGCTGTTGTTTGTGCTGTTGGGTGTGAGTGACTGTGTTCTCACACTGTGTTGGTTTTTCACACGGGACCTCTGTTTGTTGCCTCCTCTGTGATTATCTGACCTGCTGTCCTGAGTTCTGCAGTTCCCATATCCGTTATTCTTTCTTTAGGAGCAGAAATATAATTTCTAATAGCACTTAAGAGTATTTTAAGCATGAATTTGTAGGCACTTTCAGGCAAACATCATCTCCTCTCAGTGCTCTTTCCCATCCCATGTTCCTTGCAGAATATGTTCTTCCCATTTTGTCTCCTCACTTCTGAAATGAAAGGGAAAAATAGGACATGTGATTAACAAGAGGGTGTGAGAGAAAAGCAGACAAAAGAAAGCAAAAAGGTAACCCACAAATAATGTTAGTGTATTCAAGGACTGGTAATATTTACCAAATATTTGTGAGCTAATAGGCAGGTGCTGTATATTTGACTTTTGGGTAACTTATTTCTGGAAGCTCAGGAGACTGAGATGGAGAAGCAAGCCCACTGCATGTGTGCAGCAGGGAATAAATGGAGATGGGCGCAGTTATAGAGCTGTTCCTGCTCTTTCATATTTGTGCAAATTTCATGTGTAAAATCAATAGGATCAGAATTTCAATCAATAAGTTTCATTTCAATGGTTCTAGCCAGAGGGCATTATGAAAAGTGCCATATAGGAAAAGCACAATCAAGAAATCCAGAGGCAGTGTCCTCATGAGATGGCTGCATTTTCTTCTCATCTCCTCCAGCAGCTTGCCAGCCTTGGAGTCATACTGGAAACTCTCCAAGGGTTTTACTAAGAGAATTAGTCTTTTATATCAGCCTCTGGCTTCTTGTTATCTGACAAATTGGTAGCCCCTGCCTCCTGCCATGGAGAAAATGATTTCCTTTCTGCTTGACCAGTGTGGAGTCCACACTCAGCCCTTTGTCCCAAGTACATCCCTATAGCTACCCAATAATCTGCTAATTTCTTTCTTAAGGGAAAATCAGAAATTGGCAAGTCTTCTCATTGCTCTCTCAGCTCTCAGAAAAATTCAGGGAAGCAGCTGTGAAATTGAGCCATTTCTGAGCCTTTTTTTTTTTGCTGCTGCTAACTGAGCAGAGCTGGTGGAAATGTTTCTTTTGAAATTTTCTTAGAGGGAAATTTCATTTTTTTGAAAAATCTGCTTATTCATGGCAAATGAATTTTAAGAACCTGAAAGAAAAAAGCCTGCCTCCCCCACCAAACAAAATGCATTCCAGCCTACTTGGCTTTTGAGATAAATATATTGGGTTTTGTTTATGAAAAAGATGTTTCCCTTTTTCAGGAGCTGACAAAAGTCCTCTTTTAATAAAAGTGGTTGCTGGCAGTAAAAACTTTGCATGAAAATAGGCTTCTTTTTTTCCCCTTTAAATATGAGAGAATCTCTCAATAAAAGGTGAGGAGAAGAACATTTTTTTCCCTGGCTATTCCTGCAATTGAACTATTTCACTCAAGGTGCACAAAGAACACATTTGTTTCTGCTTGGACTGCTATCTTCCAAAACTAAAAGTCAGCAGTGTATTTCAAATAGACGTCTTTATTCTCCTGTGTCTCATCTGTGCCTCAGCACAACCCAGCTTCTTTCTGCAATCAGTTTTCAACCATTGTGCTAGAAAAATTAATCAGTAATTTCTCTAAGAAGTGAAAGATGGTAACAAAACTGACAGATGCCATTGAAACAGACTGTGCCAAAGTGATGCTGTGAGAGAGATGACACTTTGTGATCTCATGTGTGCTGTCTTCTGGGCACATCCAGCCTGGGGAGAGATGTGCTCTCCAGTCTCTCCATCACCCTCCTGGGCTCTGCTACCCAGATCAAGGGTTTGCAGAGTGCTCTGACTTTCTTTCTAGAATCACAGAATCACAAAATAGTTTGGGTTGGAAGGGACATTTAAATTCCTTCTAGTCCAATCCCTCTGTGGTGAGCAGAGACATCTTCAACTTGATCATATTGCTCAGTCTAACTCCCTCATCATCAAATATTTCTTCCTTATATCTAGTCCAAATCTACCCTTTTCTGGTGTAAAACCATTACCCCTTGTCCTATCGCAACAGACCCTACTGAAAAGTTTGTCCCAAAGCTTGCCAAGAGGTAGTAAAAGGGGGCGGGAAAACTATTCAGTGGGCCTTGAGAAAGTCTCGCAGCTACCACAACACGCCCACCACCACAACTGAGGTTGCGATAATTTTGGAGGGAATATAACGTTGGCTCCATCCCCGTAATTAGTTGATACTGCGGGTTCAGCACATCCTCAGAGAACTAGTGGGTGGTATAAAGAGGGAGTGGGGCAAGCCCAGGATAATGTGACCGTAGGAGGAAAGCTGCAATGCTCTACAACTTGTCTTTCCCCTCCTACTTCAGGATTGTTCTGTCCAATCTATAATCTTATATTCCTTCAGTACGGTTTTAATGTACATGCTAATGGAACAGCCACCAATCCCATGGAGAGACAGCAATGCATTCTAGCACATCTCCCCATTAGGAAGTTTTCCCTGGATATTCAGCCTAATTTTTCATTCTTTAAATTGATGTCAATTACCCCCCAGCTAAACCTAGTTATGCAGTGGAAGACAGGTTTAAAATACTGCATGATCTCACTAAATTGGAGAAATGGACAGAAATCAATACAATCAGAGGCAATAAGAACGCCCATAAAGGTTAAGTGGTTGATGGAGGAAGGATTAATGAAATGCACAGATACTAGGTCAAATTGCAAATATCCTTACTTCACTCTTACTCACTCCATACCCCACAAATATGGAGTATCCAGCAAATCAAATGAGGGAACACCTTAGAATTTGACTAGCAACTCAGAGAAGTAGAAACCAGTATTAAGGGAAGAGGAGGTATGGGGTAGGCTTATCGTAAGAAAGATTGGCATCAAAACAAGAATGAGACAATATTAAAAAAAATAACATGGATAAGAATATGACCAGCAATATACTTGATGTCAAGAAGTAAGTTGGACAGCCTGACCAAGTCTAGAGAAATGCTGAGTAAACTACTTTTGTTGGTAGTTTTATGCCTGCCTGGGTACATGATGATGAGTACAGGACCTGGGAGTCACTGACACGTCCTGTCTTGGAACTGGGGGCTTATGGGGTTAGCACACTTGCATGGCAAAGAGCTACAACAGCTTGTCTTCAAAGTACTTGGGACTAACCTTAGAAAGCTTTCTGTTCAAGTCCCTCATGCCACAGAGAGGAGAATGGGATATATTCTGGGGAAAGTAACAAATGCCAGAGAGATCTGCTGGGGAAGCCTGAGGAGAACTGCATGTACCAGGAATGGAGGAGTTCCTGGAGCTGACCTACCAGTCCCAGAGGACAGCAGCTGAATGAAAGCACTGCTCAGTAGTGTGGCTCAAACCAACGATTTCCTAAGGATTCCCATCAGTTTCTCCAAAACAAAGGTTTTTTTAAATATAAAATTAAAGGTTCTACTACTCATTGTGAAAAGACACTTATTGTGTGGCCTGAAATAAGACATTACCTAAGTCAGTGGAGAGCCCCAAATTGTGGTTTCTCAAAGTGAGAAAGAACTTGTGGATAACCCTCGATGAGGTGTGAACTGCTTGCAGTGACTTTCAACTCCCAGCTCTAAGGAGTCTTTGCAGTGTCAATGTTTTCCATTTTCTGGTGGGTTAGGGACCCATAGTGGATAAAAGACTTGTGGGCCTACAAAAAACCACAGGAAGTGAAGTGATTAACTATTTTGCTGCCAGTGAGAGGAAATCAGTACAGATTGCCTTGTGGGTATTTTTATTGCTGGGGACAGGTTTACATAAAGATGTGCTATTTTCTGTCCCTTCATCCGGTCCAATTTCTGCTTGTATGGTAGTGCTGATATCTGTGCTTTAGTGGTGATGTGAGGACCTAAATGGAACAGAACTAGAAGTGGGGAAGAAGCTTTCACACATCCACTTTCCACAGTAAGAAACATATAATAGCATGGGTGATTCAGCTTGAAAAGCCACAAAACTGAAGTTATACAATGTTGTCCTTCAAGCAAAGGTGAAATGGTGCCAAAAATGAGACTGACCTTGGCTTGGGACTTAAGGAAGAAAAAGATCTATCAGCCCTCTACTATTCCTACTTCTGCAGTATTAAGGGTGATGGTTGAGTAGGAATTAAATTATTCCAGCCACAATCCAGGAGTGCCGGTTAGAGACAAAATCTTGATTACTCTCTGTAGGAGAATCAGGCTTGATCTTGGTGGAACTGAGCTTAACCTTCTGCATTAAGCATTCAAGCTCAGACATGCAACTGATTGCACACAAGTGTCATTTCATTCGGCTACTGTCATCAGATGCAAGATTTGGACAGACAATTTAAGCAGCTCCATTTACAGCACTTTAGGAACATTCCTGTTTTTATATAAATGATATCCAGAAACCTTGCAGCTCTCATTCACACAAGTAGTCCTGATGAAGGATCTTATTGAGGAATGCTAATTCAGTCCCTGAAAATATCAGTCCATGCTTAACTCAGAAGCTAACTCCAAGTACAAATATACTATTAGTTACATGCAACTCCCATTCTTTTCTTCACAAAAACCTTTCAGTGTTTTTTAATGGAATTATGACATTGTTTTTCTATTAGAAATATGTGTTAAAATATTTAAAAGAAGCATCAGCTCTACCAATTGTTTCCGTGTTATGTAGTGCTTCCTGACTCTAAGTACTGATGTGATTCACAAAGGCTGCCTTTAGCTGATGGAGGGTATAATCAGTGGAGGAAAAGAGACACTCCTCCAGAGGATGAATAACAGGAATCATCTCTCACCTTTGATTTTGAAGAGTGCCTATAGACTGGCTGTCCTTGGCTGAATCTAACCTTCATGAGCATCCCTTCAATGCCCTAAGCCAAGGACAAGAACAAATTCTGCACGTGCAAAACAGGCAGTGATATTCTGAGAAGGTCATGTTGGGGAAAATGACATCTCGGTCAAGGATGAAACAGTACCTGAAGCAAACTCTGTATTTGGAGTATCAGTGCACTCAGTTAATATCAAAATATTGCCTGGATGCTAAACCTGATCCAGGTTCAAAAAGCAGGAAGAAAAAAGTCCTGTAGAAAAGATCCATCAAAGGTTATTAAATACAGAAAATTACTGCCTCTGGCTAAAGCTGTCCCCAGGTGACGGGCTGTCAGGAGTAGTGAGTGCAAGAGGAGAGGGCTGCTGTGCATGTGCCTTGCTCATATCCCTCCTACCGCAGCCTCCACCGGCCTTGGCAAGAACCCAGGAGTCTGGACTGGGCATGGCGTAGCCATCCTTACCTACTGAGTTTGACTGTGGGCAGAAAACACCCTAAAACTTCTTGAGAGGGAAGCATTTCTCATGATTTCACCAGGCAGCAGTGAAATTCCTCTTGATTTCAGTAGTGTCAGAAACTGAGCATCTGGGCAGCTCAGGAGAATTCTGCATTAATAATTAAGATGTTGAAAAAATGCATCATCACAGCATGAATAATCTATATTTCTGTAGTGTTCCAGTTTGTCTGAGATATATTTGACTGCTTCCTGGACCAGGAGATCCCAAATTTGGCTGAAAATACTTATTCTGTGCCTGAAGAAGTGTTTTTCAAACATATTGTGTGAATTCCCTGATCTTCCAACAATGTTGTATCCAGGAGCTTTGGGAGCTGGGGTGGGATCTCTGGCAACCTGTATCAATGGTTCATGAGTATTAAGCTGCCTCTTGCTTTCTCTCTTCTTGAATTATTGGAATGTCGCGTTTTTTTCTTCACCTCCTTTATTGTTGGGGACAATGACACTGAATTACTAAACACCTGTCCTATTCCACCTTCCAGTGGGAGGTGACATGAGACACAGGTAGTCCTATAATTTGGTGTTCATATTTGGGATGAGCAGCATTGTGTAAATGTAAGTTATTAATAACTTCTTGATTTTTTTTTTAAACTTTGGAAAAAGGTAGTTGATCCCTTAGCACACACACAAGAATTATGCTTCTTTCTACCCTCTCTCCTTTGCTTTGCTTGATATGAAGGACAAAATAGGTCACTGAGAAGGGTTTTTTTAAGTATTGAAGTACTGAAGATAAATGTGGTAGGATTTAACCTGTGTGCAAAGATTGAAGTTGTTTGGATGAAAAAAAGGTCAAGCTGGGTATGAGTTCCAGCCTTCAACAGGCTGATGCCAAGGTGCAATTAAAATGCATTTTCTTTAAGGCAGAAACTAAGGGTCCTAGCAGTCATTTATTCTTCTTGGTGATTATCAGTGGTTGTAGAGGGTTTGGAGCTTCATGCAACAGCTGTGGATCAGTTCTGTCCCAGGGCAGCCCTGACCTGCATGGACCGAACACCAGAGGCACAGAAGCAATGGCACATGTAGTCCTAGCAAGAGGAGGATGGTTCAGGAGGGATCTCTGGCTGCTCAGCTCCGCAAGTGTTGTCAAGCAAATAAAATGTGGCTCCCACACATGCCAATTGGGTGTACTTTAGTGTGTGATTACAAAATAATCAAACCAAAGACCCCCAAGGAACTGAGGATATATCCTGATCTGTTTTGATATAAAAAAATAGTGAGGTCATATGTTTCCTCTGTCTGTTGTAGCAAATGGCCAGGCTGGCTGGCTCAGGAATAAATACAGTTCTAATCTCTTAACTAAGTCTACAGCGAATCAGTCCGAGTGAATCCCAGCTAAATGAAGAGATATAATGGATATATTTGCAAAAAGAAAAATCTGCTTGAAAATGTGGCTATACTGCTGGGTGGGGGGGTTGCTGTGCTCACCCTGTTTCCACGTGCCCAGACAAACCGGTTGATTTTGGCAATGATTATTCAGTACATGAGGGTGAGGCTGTGCAGTGAGGCATCCCTTGATTGCACCATGCCAGGAGCAGCCCTGGGCGACCACCCTGTCCTTGGATACTTGGTCACCTTCCTGAGCCTTCTCTGGTGAGCAAGTGGCATCAGGGGTTGCTGGGTGATGGCAGCACTGAACAGCAGCACAAACACATGCTCTTGTTGCTGGGCTGGTCTGGGCAGGGCTGGCAGAGCACAAACCTCTGCCTGTTTTTCTCTTTCCTTGTAAAAGCTTCAGCCCCATGTCTTACTCTTGGATCCTGGTCTCTGCTTGGCTATAGTGAAACTGCAATGTGTTTTCTTGTAGAATATAAGACAAAAAGGAAATTAGGCTACGCACTGCTACCAGGAGAGTCACAAAGAGAACCCCAAATCCTGGGTGCTTTGTTCTCTAAAAATATTCTTCGCAATTTCTGTTGCAGTGCTACAGAGAAATACATCCCAAGTCCTCAAGATGCAGTAATAGGAATACATTTCAGGGAACAGAAGAACATGACTCTGAATCCTTAAACATAGATGGAGTTATCAAGGGTATTTAAATCCCTTGGCTTATGACCACAGCAGGATGTGTAGGTCCCTCCTAAAATCTCCATCTGGTTCCACTAGACACATAGCAAGAAAGGTAGAGTGTCTCCAAATAACTTTAGTGATTGTACTGGGCAGCTGGAAGTCTAATAAAATCAATTACTTTACAGAGAGAGGTGGAAAAGCCTTTTCTGAAGAAAATCTGAATGTGTGCAACTCTCAGATGTCTGAGATCTAGACTGTGTTTTATATTTTCTTGTTTCTTCCTGCTATGTTTTGTCTTCAGGTTTTTTCTCCTTCTCTCTTAACTGCCTTTCCTCATTTCATTCCACATGGCTATTCCCAGGTTTGTTTTCTGTCTCAAATTCCCATTCCCTTTTAGAGAGCACTGGGGATAGCCGGGAAGATGTCTGTGACCCAGAGATAAACAACCCCCACAGCAAGTAACTATCTCAGCTCTTGCTGTGCAATGACACAGGGCGCTGTCACTGCCTGTTAAACAGGAACCCTCCTTTGGGAGCATGTCCTTGCTAACTGGGAAGCTTTTATCTTTCAAATACCTCTAAACCCACACTTAAGTCTGCATCTGCTTGCCTCAAGACAAAACTCAGTAGCTGCCACCAGCCATGCCAAGGCGAGATGACGTGGGTTTGTGGATATGGGTGCCCTGCTCTCTGCACTGCCAGGAAGCTCTCTGGAGGTGGTTGGACACGGTTTGTTTGCACAAGGCTGGGTGCTGCAGGAATCACGTTTACATGACTTCATGTCAGCTTAGAGCAGGACAAACCCTGGCAGAGGGACATGTTCTCCAACCCCATATTTGAGTGGGAAATTCTGGAGGGAATGTCCTTTATTTAGGGCAACATCAACACACCTGGTTGTGATCCCTCAGGCACCCTCCATGCCAGGGTGGCAGCCTGAAAAGCACCTTTCTCTTTATGGGGAGAGGCTGAACTTTAAAGCCTAAATTTAGGCCTGTCAGCTAAACCCATAACAGGTGAGACCAGGTCTAGGGAGCAGCAGGGGCCCAAATCCCCCACTTTGGGTTTCCCGAGAAGTTCTCATCGCACTAAGTGGGATCACTTAGTGCGATGAGATGAAGAGCTGCAGGTTTGTGGCATGAATGCTGCCCATGTCCCCATGGCTGTGGCATTTCAGGAAGGCACTGCAGGACCTGCATCGCAAGTCCTAGTTTTGCTTCCCAGGAGATTTGCCCTGTTGGTGTCCCTGTGGGGGTGGCCCTGGGTGGGCATAGTGTGAGAGCAGAGCAGCTGTTTCCTCCTGGCAAAGAGCAACGGAGGCAGCTCCTGTCTGTGCTATGCTTTTGCTGATACAAATAGTTTTGCTTTTCCTCTGTGGCAGGACAATCTTACCTTGGTTTGATTGGCTTTGTTAAGAGAAGCAAGCTGAAGGGGTAGGAGTTATCTGAAACTCCCACTCATCCGCCTGGTACATTGCTTCTCTTGCAGAATATTTAGCTTTCAGGCCATGGAGACTGCATCAGGCTTCATCAGCTGATGTTGAACATTTTTGAAGTTTCAATTGCTTCCTTGCCCGAGATGGAGCTATCATTTTTATTGCTTTGGTTGCTTAGGCAGGGAAAGGGAAAGAAGAACAAATCAGTACAGCCCTCTTGAATTAGGATTGATTTTCATGAATTCTTCTTGTTGATTTTGAAACACTATTGTTTCTAAAACATTTAATTGTCTGAGGTTTTTTTTCTTTCTTCTTTCTTTTCAGCAACATTTGTCCTCAGCCATTTGCCACTGCTGGGAGAGGGAAAAAAAGAAAATAAGCTCTGTGTGAGATCAAGATTTCAATGCATTACACACCAAAACATTTGTTGCTATTTACTTTTAAAAGTGCCCTTCTGAGGCTGCACGGCTAGAGCTGCCATCTGTTAGGAATTACACTTCGGAACTCCTGGTTTCCCTGCAAACCTCCTGCCTGGCACTGCTCCATCGGCAGAGGGAAGGGGAAGGGGTGGTGGGGACAGGGCTGGCTGCAGAGGAACAGCAGCTTCACAGCTGGATCTGCAATCCTGGCCAGGTTGTCAGGAGACCACCAAGATGGAAGGAGATTGCTGGTACTGAAGGTGACTCCAGAGCATTTTTTCTAAGATTCAGTTAAAAGTTACATGTTTGTTAAAATAAGGGAGGGCCAGGACAGGAGTGTTGCTGTTCATCTCCTCTGTTTAGTCAGACATCAGGGGGATGTGGCTGTGTGTGTTGCGGCCTCTAGGAAAGCCTTTGCCCAGCTTGGCTCCCAAGATGCAAGGAGTGGTGGCACGACAGAGTTTTTCAAGGTGCAGGGGTAAAACACCAGCCCCTGAAGTGGTGGGAGCATCTCCTGAGTCCCTCACTCAGGCAGGGGTGAGTATCTTTCAGTGCTGGAAATCCCTCAGGAGGCACCAAGTGTGTGCATCACTTGGTGAATTGGCTGAGGGAGGTCTTCCTCAGGAGCCAGTGCAGGCTGTGTTTAGCTTTGTGTTTTGGGAATAAAGTGCTTTTCAGTGCAAGAAACGTGAGGTTTCATTGCAGGATAGTCTTTTCCTCTTTTTCTAAATAGGTGTGTGCAAAAGATCTAAGCGAAGTCTTTGGCTTTTGTTTGGCAAGGAAGAGGATGGAGCTCCTGCTGCCAGACTTACAGACCCTGCTCTGAACACACAAGTTATCGATGGCTCCAAGAGCCTTCACTAGTCCCTGTGAAGCTGGAGAGTCTCAGGGACCAGCAACAAATCCAATGGAGACGCTGGCACAGCATTTTCCTCCCTGCTTGGATCTGCCTTACAGGCTGTGATGGCAACAGATGCTAATTATTAACATGAAAACTGTCACCTTTGTGGCTGTAACTCTCCTCCACACATCTGTCTTGTAGCCCTGGTCCATCCCAGCTCTGACAACGCTCATATGACAAATGGTTAAGCTAGGCAGGAGCCTGGAGATGGTTCTGTATTTACCAGCTTAAAAATCAACAAACTGAGGTGCTGAGGAAATAAAGGCTGGAGCCAGGGTATTGCTTGAGCCTACGTCAGGGAATTCTGCTTGCCTGAAAGGGTGCTGGTCTTTACAACATGGTCTTCTGGGGCCAAATTTGTGAAATTGCTCAGAAACATGAAAAATGAGCAGTGTTTTTCACGAGTATTCAGCGAACAAGAGTTCTTCTTCTACCAGTGTTGTGCAGATGAAGGAAACTTGTTTATGTGGGCTGGATTCTGGATGCTTTTTTTGCATTTTTTGTCTTATGGGCTTGGTCACCTGAGGAAGGTCTGAGTTATGGATAATATGGTAGCGTAGTTCCTCTGGGTCTGCACTATGTGCTCTGAATCCCCAGTACACTTCTGCTACAGAGCCTAAATGGATCTGCTTTTCTAGATAGCCTCTTGCCCAGATTTGTAATTACAGCCAGAAATAATAAATTTTTTAGAAACTGACAGAGTTTAAACTCCTGGGTGCTTGAGCAGTTTTTAAAAATTGCCGTGATGCTTCTCAGTGACTTGAGTAAATTAGAGAAATATATCCTCTCATGTGCTCTTCGTCTATTTACTTATGCTTCTGCTGCCCAGAAATTATTTGCACAGCTAGCACAGAGGCGAGCCAAGGCCCATTAATGGCACCATCCCTGTTTATAGCAGTGCTGCCATTTGGAGGATCTGTTCTTGCTTTGGATCACCCTGGCCATGCAATCTCTGGCTCCCCAGAGCAGGACAGGAGGGTCAGGTGTGCTCAGTGTTGGCACCTGGCATTCCTCAGCCAGCACAGGGGAGATGGTTTGGGGGAGATCAGTGGGATTCTCTGGTTTGAGTCTCAGTTTTCAGTGGTAAGGAGCTGGTGTGCATGGTACAGATGGTCCAGTGGAGTCCTGGGATGGGCTCATCCAGCTATTTTGGTTCACACACTGGATTTTTATAGTTTTGTCACTAATAACTTTACATAAGCATGGTGGAAACATGCAAGGTTGGTCATGAAGAGATTTTGCACTAGTTTGAGCATGTTTACTCATAAAATAGTTTCTATGAACCTGGTGCCAGGTTTGTGAGAAGCTGGGGATGGGGAGAAAGTTCTTTGCTCTTCCAGTGGCCAGAGAGGCTATGCTGCAATGTGGGATCATTTAGCACATCTATTCTGGAACTGAAATACATGTTAGTCTTTCTTATCTCCTCTAGGAAGGTATTTTTTCCCTTGGTCTCTATGTCAATAAGATCTGGGCTGAAATCCTGGCAGTGCTTTTCCAGATAATATCACCAAATGCAGAGGAAAGGAATAATGCACTTCCCAGATGGATCCCTGGAGGCTTTCAGGGCTTCTGGTGACTGCAGGGACTCTGTGTGTGGGCAGAGCAGGAGGCAAGAGCCACCTGGACAGCACTGGGCTGGGAAGGCACTGGCTAACTTTTAGTTGGACTAATCACATCAGGCAATGCAGCCAACAGCAAACTGTGTCATGAAGAATGTAAAATATTGGCAATGTCCCAAGCCTTTCCATTAGGGCTGGATTTCCCATCTCTTTCCACAAAACCATGTTGATGTTGTTCCTTCTTGAAGAATTAAAGTATGTCAGATTCTGGCTTCTGTCAGGTCTCAGTGTTGTCAATCCCGGCGTCCTGCCACAGCCCAGGAGAGTCTCAGGGAATCTGCTCTCTAAGGTTATGAAATCAAGGCTTGAATTTTAATAGAGAATTAATCTTTTCAAATTTCCCTTTAGCCCATGCAATTCTGCCTGTCTCCATATTCATATTGTAAATGGGTTTTATAAGCTTACTGGAAAAAGCAAGGAGGTGAGATAGTTTGCCTTCTCCTTGCTGGAAAACAACACAGTTTAAACCTTTTGGTCTGGTACAGAATGGCTGGAGAGAGTGGGATTTGGTTTTTTCTGAAGACTGAGGGTAAATTTGAGAAGCATGTGGGAGCTCAGACAGGAGTCTGACCTTTCCCATACCAGGTTCCCAGCACACCAGGGCTGACCAGCCCCATGGTTTGCAGCCTCTCCATCGCTGTCCAGTGAAGGCTGGGCTTGCAGACCCTGCACTGAGGTCTTCACTGAGCTGCATGTAGCACTCAGTCCCTGCTACAGCAGCATCAGCAGCATGGCCAGATTCAGTCTTGCTTTTCTGCTGTGGCTGCTAGCTTGAGCTCAGGATCCAGCAACACTTTGGACAGAGATCAAAGGCTTCATCAGAGAATAGGGGTGCTGTTACATCTGCTTGGTATCTAATAAAAAAGACACAACCCATCGCCAAGTCTCATTGACAGGACAGGCAGGGCAGTGAATCCCTTCTTTCTGTCAATGCTTAAGAGGTGGTTTTGATTTTTGGATGTGTGATTGTGTTCCTCAGTTGTCATCCTGTGTTTAATTATTTAATTAGTCATGCAAATTTCACTGGCATTTTTTGCATCTAAGTCATTACTCTAGCAATTAAAAGGATGCTTTGATGAGCTCCGCTCGTGGTGCATGGTGCGTGGTGCAGCAGAGCCTGCTCAGCAAGGTTTGGATGGGGTGGGCGGCGAAGTGATGAAGGAGATTTTGTTTCTGGCTCATTGAGGGACCGTCAGGGGTATGGAGAGAAGGGCTCTGCTCCCAGCAGTGGAAGACCCCACATGAATTTGTTCACTGGTGATTTACTAGCCCATAGGAAGTTTAAGACAAGATGCAATCGCTGGTCTCTGTTGGAGCAAAATATTGGCCTGGGGCACTGCATGAACTCACCACTTGCAGTGTTTTTGATGGCAGTGGGAGTGCCGGGGAGTCCCTCACAGGATGCATCATCAACCATCCAACTAGGCAGAAATCTCCCAGTTTGCCCACTCAGCCTCACAGGAAATCAAGTGGGGGAAATTTTTGATGGGCAACAATGAGCTTTTCTGAAACAAAAAGACCCAGGGTCATGCAAAAATTGGACAAAAACTGGCCAAGTTTACTGGAAGAGCAACAGTCCTCAGGCTTATATGATGAGGGCAGTTAGTTTCTTGTGAGTATATGTATGATATGAGTCTGAGCTAAAAAGCAGCATTTGCAGGTACCTCTCCTGACAGAGGAACTGGTGGTGAACAGGAATAGTTTCCAGTAGCCAGTGAGGGCACTGTGGGATGGGAGTGGGGGGTGATGATCGATGTGTGGAAGTGGCTTATTATATGCAGTGCAAGTGGTTTCTGAAAATGAGTCTAAATTTTTATGGGCCTACAAAACCTTGAGGGTAAAAACTTATTTTGTTGGTTCTGGAATGGCAGAACAGACCCTTGGGATGGAGGGTGCTTGAAGGCCACAGCCTGGTGTCATGCTGGGCAGTTTAATTCAAGCTAGAATTGGTGGGCTTGAAGTGAGCTCGAAAGCTTTGATTATTAGTTCTTTGGAAATCCATTTATCCTGCCTATTGTCCCCTAAAATTAGGTTTTGTTTTGCAGACCTTAATTGTTTTACTTTGCCAAACATTGTTTGATGGGAAATCAATCTCAGTGTTTTGCTATTGCTTTCCCAAGGAGGCCTCCCCTTTCTCCAGCTTATTCTATTAATATTTATTGCACTGGCAGGTAGGATCCTGAATTAAAGTTTCTGTTATTTCCCCATCTCCCTGATGCTTGCTCTGTACTTTTGATCAACGTTCAAGGTGCTTTGACTCTGTAAATGTATTGCCCTACATTTTCTCTTGCAGCCTCTAAGCTGCAGCTCTATTTTGCTTGCAGGTCTCCTGAATCCACATCCCTTAGCACCATCTTCTTCCAGTCTCTTCTGGCTCCAACTCTTTTAGATCACTGTAAGGAAGAAGTTGCTTAGGACCCTCTCACCTACCACTGTAATTAATGCTGCATTTGAGCTCTGTATCTGTCAATGTTGGGGGTGAGCTGGGGACAGGCTTCATGTTGGAAAATAATGAGGAAGTTCTCCATGGGGTGGCATTGGCTTCACACTGTCCTGCCCCAACCAGGCATGGTCACTGCTGGTTTGGCAGTAAGACCCTGCAAAACCAAGGCTGTTGTGTCTCTGGGGGTGTCTGACACGTTCTGCTGAAGCCCTTAAGATCAGTAGTGGGGGTGTGTGGCTGGAGGGAGCTGGGGAGGCACCTCTGCTGGCCTGCAGCTGGTGTGATGCTCCAGCATGTGAAAAGCCACTTGGTGCCTTTGCTGGTGTGATGCTTGATTACTCTCACTGAGAATGGCACTTCCTTCTGGAAATCCTGTCTAGGAAAGCAGAGGAATCAGTTAGATGAATCTGCTGGGAAAATTCACAGAATAGGAAAATGCTGTCTGCCTTTTGGAGCTAAACAATTCAGGGTCCTAGTGGTGGGCATCGGAATGGGCTTAGCAGGATGGGCTCTGCCCCTCAAACCACAGCCCTGGGTAAGCAGTGCTGGGCTGGGCTGGGCTGGGAGGGGAAGCTCCCTGACAGCAATGTTCATCCAGACCCAACCTCTGCCTTTTGGGCCAGGGGAGTGGAAAAGGAGGGAGACTGGGCTGCCATATTAATATGGCAAATGGCTTTTGTAAGCTTCCTTAGAGAGGAAAGAGGATGTTGGCTAGCAGCACATGGGCTTGGCTTTTCTCCCCTCCCAGCAAGCTGTCGGAGGGTGGGCGCTCGTGCGCTGCAGCAGCCGGGCCCCACGCAGGCTGGCAGCTCAGTGGCAGCAGATGAGTGATGCGAGCTGGCTTTCTCCCCTCCTCATCTCATCCTCCCACACTCCAAACCTCCCTGCAATGGGTGTTCCAGCAGCACCCGGGGGTGCCTCTGGCCGCCCTGCAGCCCCCAAGGAGGGCATGCTGTAACCCAGCAGCCTGGGAACACAACGGGGCTCCCAGTACATGGAGCAATATGTTGCAATGGAATAACATTTTAGGCAGTTAATAAAAAGCAGAATGCTCATCTGTTTGTTACATGAGGCCACCTATGATTCAAGGACCTCCAGATTGTTTAGTAATTGAGCATGGAACAAGCACAAGAAGAGAGGGAAAAGGCATTATTTAGTGATACTTCAGTAATATTTTATTATTTATTTATGTTTATGGTTGGTTCCCACATCAGCACGTGGCTCAGTGTGAAATGTGCTTTGTGTTTGGTGGAGGGCCAGGTCCTAGTGGTGTGTCCCAGCATAGGGCCCTCCTGCATGCTCTGGCAGCCAAAAGCCAAACTGTAAAGGCACGTGATAAAAAGGAAACTTTCCCAAAGGCCTGGAGGGAAATGGTTTGTACAGCCCCATTCAAGTATGTCCCACAGTCATTCCTATCTGCAAAAGGAGTTGTACATTCTCAAGGCCAAACAGATCTCATTTGTGCTTTGTTTGTTCAGGCCATTTATGTTTCTTCTTTGTGTTGTTTCCTTCCAGCCCACTTTGAATAAACCAGAGCTGAAAAGAGAATGGAAAGAGAATGCCACAGGTCAGTGGTAATGAGGAGCAGAAGTGGATTATTGGGGTAAGTATTCATTCCTAGAGGGCTTTGGAGGTAGCTGAGCTTCCAGGGAAACACAGGACCTTGAGGGTGATGGGGCAAAGGCTGTATCTGAGCAAGTCTTGGGACAACCCCTCTGTCCAGGACAGATCCACATCCCTGCTGCTCCACCTGCACTTGGAAGCATCTTGGCCCTGTAAGATGCCTGGTTTGGCCGCATTACCTGTCTCATTTCAAGACCTGACTCAGCAAAGCCGCCCTAATTTGGCTGTTCCCAGGAAGCGTCTGGGCTCCCGCAGGGCTGGCCAACTGCTTGGCAGGAGCTCAGCCTGCCTGTCCTTGCTGCAGCCATGCCAGTGGATGTGGGGTGTGATGCAGGGATGCTCAGGGAGGTTCGGCTCCTCCTGCTGTTGCTCACCGGCCAGAAAATGCTCCACTAATCCAGGTTTACTCATGGCCTTCAGGTTTATGGTATTTTTTCAGCATTTCATTATCATTCTTCCTAATAAAAAGGAGAAAATCCCCACCTTTTTCCATCTTGCCTTCTGTATATTTTTCTGTGTATTCTCACTTGCCCCTCCCTCTCCTTACACTGCACTGCAGTTTCACTAAGGTAGCCCAGTTGGCCTTTCCAGACTGGGAGAAAGCCCTTTTCAGAAAATAAGGGGAGATTCTATTGTACATCCATTCTAAAAATAAAAGTGCTTTGTATTTCTAGAGCACAATTCAGCTGCTGATTTCAAAGATCCTTGAAATTCTCAATTAATGAAGCGTCCCTGCTCCCTTGGGAAAGAAACCCTGGGAATTGTTATTGGTACACCCTGTGAGGGAAGGACTGTTGCTTGTTCTGGGCTTTGCTCAGCCCCTGAAACTGTGAGGTCCTGCATGACAAGAGGGAATATGAGGGGATTTGAGCCTTGGCTTGCTGTCTGCCAGATCCCAGCTGGAGCAAAAACTCCATTTCTTGTCCTAAATTAGGAGATTTGGTCCAATGCAACCTTTGTTTGCATCCTGTACCCATCTTGGAATCCATTTGCAAGAGGTAAGATCACCTTCTTTTAATTTCTATACAGCACTGTGGACAGCCAGAGCTTAATCCAGAATCCTCCCAAACTAGAATATGTTAAAATTAGGAGGTTTTCCCCAGAACAGAACAGAACAGGCCAGTGGAAGAGGGAATGATTCCCGTGTCTGATTTGACAGAGCAGTGATACAACAGTCCCATGTGCAGGGTGGTGCAGACACACAGACCCACCTCAGACTCTCCAGCTGTCCTCACAGCAGTTCATCCCAGCAAAAACAGGAAAAAAGGTTTCAGCATCTGTGTAAAAGCCTCCAACACAACCCCACGTACAGAGCAAGCTTTCAAGGGCTTATTTTTTTTGCATGAAGTATCCTTGAAATATATAATTTCTCATGCTAGATGCTTTTTAAAAGCATTGGAGGAGGAGGGCAGGAGCAGCAGCCCAGCTCCCCGGCTGCACCCCATGGCACAGCCCTCCCAGCTCAGCCTTGACTGGCTCTTAGAGCAGCCAGGAGCACTGCCTCCCCTGCTCTCTGATGGACTCAAAGTGAGGAAGAGCAGGAAGGGGAGAGAGCAAACCAGAGCCCTCAGATCCTCTTCTCAGCCTCAGGGCGGGGCAGGATGGAGGAGGTTTATTTTAGGAGCTGTGGCTTCTCTTCCTGGCACTGGCAGTGGCTGTGGGATGGCTGCTGGCACAGGCTCTGCCCCAGCTGGTGTTGGGTGATGTGCTGAGCTTGTGGCAGACTGAAAACTTTTGTGGAAAAGGGTCTGCCTGCAAGGACAGAAAACGTGGAATTTTACTTTTCTCAACCAATTGAATGCAGGGAGAATGAATTATTTTTTTTCTCTAAACCCATCCCTTCCCCTACCCCAACCAGCCAAACAATGTGTGAGTTACATCAAACTGGTGGGTTGAAACTTCTTGATCTTTCGTAGTACGAGACACCTTGCACTCTTTTGGGGGACAGGGCTCTGTGGGGGTCACTCTCTGTCCCTGAATCCCAGCAAGGGATGTCTCCGGCTCCCTCTTGAGGCAGTGGGAGGAGGGATAGCTATTCCTGGGGAAAACAACAGGGGAGAAAAATGGATTCTGAGGCTTTCTGTGTGGTGCACAAGATCCGTGAAGCCCTCAGATGCTGCATGTTAGGAGTTGGAGCCACGTTGAGGCTTTTGCCATAGTTACAAACCCATGCTGCCAACTTCATTGCCACTGTGCCTGCTGCTTCCCAAAGAAGCCGGCTCCATTCCGCAGCCCACAGGACCAGTGGCAGTGATGTTCTGCTGGCAAGCTGAAGCCTGTGTGATCCCCACAGCCTTTGATATCCTCACTCCTGTTTTCAGCTTTTTTATCTTTCCAAGAATTGCTCTTTTTCAATCCTATTTTATTACCCCTGTAGCAAAGCTTTCATCTGCTGAGGCATCAAAAGCTTTTCTGAAGTCCAGGGTGAGTCCTGCCCACTCCTTCCACCTTCCTGAGTCTTTGATTACCCCCAGAGCAGATGATGGCCTGCATCACGCTCTCCCAGCCAGGAGCCCAAGCTCAGCCAGACCCAGTTCTGGCACAGGGAACCTCAAACCCATCCCATCTTCCTACTGCTTGGCATGAACCTAAATACCCACACCCATCCCACTGCCAACTCTGAAGTAGGGAGCTGTTTAGGTGGGGTAATGATGGGGAAAAAAAACCCAACAATTTTTTTTTCACAAACACAATTTTTAGAATTATTTTTAGAGCCTAATGCGTGAATGTGAATCATGGATTTAGCTGTATGAAACCTCCTTTTCATCTTTTTACCTTATCATTATCCCTGCACACTCAGTTTTATCTGCAGTTTGACATCTTTTATCCCTGGCCTCACAGACAGCAGAAATAAGGGCAGCTCTGCTCCCCAGCACTGGGAGCACTGCACATGCAGAGCACGCCGATTTGAAATTATAATCCTCTTTTTGTTGTATCCTCGCATTGTTTGTTGTTACTGTATATACCACTTGTTGTTGTAGTTTTCCATTTCATGCAAAATACATTAAAAAAATTCAATGCCACGAATGCTTGAGGTCTGTTTGTTATTCTCTGTGTTCAAAACTATTTCTTCAAGACTAACTTCCCCAAAGTGCCTGTGTTTGTCCTTCACTTGCCATCCCTCTGACTCCACTTGCATTAACACAAACGCTACAAGCTTCTCAACAAACTGCAGAAAGCTCTTTGTTTGCAAAGGGTTGGAGGAAAAACTGTGAGTATGTTCCCAGAACCGGGAGCTTGTCCCTTTGCTTTGATTTGTTGCTTGGCTGATGTAACGTGGGACTGTTTAGTTTTCTTTGATGTGGCTGGTGCTGGTGGGTCTGTGATGTTCCTATGGCTTTTCGGGTAGTCATCATCCTGTCACTGTCTTGTTGCTGACAGCTTTTATGTGGCCTTTTCCCCCTCCCAACATTTTAAAGCTAAACAAAAATACATCAAATGGCGTTTTGTCGTTTAATTTGGCCTCAGTCTGCAGTTTTGGCAGTCAGGAGAGGGTTTCTGCATGCACCAGGATGCAAAGCCTTGCTCTCAGTCCTACCAAGGGAACTGTGGAAAAAACACCCCAGAACCTGTGCATTTCCATTCCTGGGCTGTGTCTTGGGCTTCCCCTGACACTTCTCTCTGGGCATACAGCAGTGGGTGGGAGTGTTGGTCCTCCTGGCAGGGCTGGTCTGGTGGCAGTGCTGCTGGTGAGAGGCAGCAAGGAACCAGTGCCCCAGCCATGAGTGCACAGCTGCCCCAGCCCTGAGTGCACAGCTGCCCCAGCTTCAGCTCCTGGCTGGAAAAGGACCCCAGAAAAAGAAAGACCTGTGGTGACTGCTGCTTGCTGAAGAAGATGGAATCAGACTCATCAGAGATTTTCAGTGGAAGGAAGGACCAGAGGACATAAGCTGCACACAGGGAGATTGAGGCTCTTCTCCTGATCCAGGGCAGGAAGTCACCATGTCCCCAGATAAAGTGCAAAGCTGGAAGCTTCTGTTCAATGGCGTTATACAACCTGGCACAAAGAGATCTCATTTATTTTCTCCTATCAGCCTAATGTGATGATTTGGGAGAGGGGGGACGAGGCCGGGCAGTGATCTCCTGAACAGTTGGGCTGGGATTACACTTTTTCTATGAAGCTCATCACCATAATAACCAGGAGCTCTGTTTATCAGCCCACCAGCCATACCCATTTAGGAGATTACCATTTTCCAATCTCATTTCTCATAAAAGAGGATTGCTGCCCATCCCCTCCCTGTCCCAAACCCTTCGCTTATGAGTGTTTATCTGCTCAGGGTGTTTATGAAGTCCCGAACAGGAAACTTCTGTTTATCCTCTGCGTCATCAAGAGCTGGAAACTCAATGGGACAATTACTTTTACAACAACACACGTAGCCCATCAGTAGACTTTGGCAACTTGCTGTTCTCAATAGTATATATATTTTCCCTGTGGAGGTACATAAGGCTTATTTGTTTCTCCTTCTTCTCTCTTTAACTTGGCATGAGTTTGGGGTTTCTGGCTTTCAGGGTGCCCCATGGAAGGAGAGATTTTTACTTAAGATTAAGGAGAGGGGCTGCTCCCCTCAAAACTGGTGGCATCAAGGATGTCCCCAGCAGCAGGGGACACCTGGGCTGGTCAGTGCCAGTCCTAAGGCATTGCTCACCCTGGCAGGGCATCACCGACTGCTTTCACCCTGCAACTGGAGAAGTCATGTGTGAAGAGAGCTTCTTCAGATGCCAACACAACCACCTGGGCCGAGAAGGCTGGGTAATGAATCATTTATTCAGCAGAGCTCTTTACTTCTCTCTCTCTGCAGGTTGCAAGGAAGAGGTTCTGATTCCCTTCACCCTTGAGCTGACAATTTTTGAACTATGTAAAATGCAGAAGTAAGTTCATTAGTGATATCCACCCAATGAAATTCAAGATATGAAGTGTTTTGACTAGCGCTGTTCAAATAGAGGAATCACTCAGGAATATATTGCAATCAGTGCATTAAGATAAGATCCCAGAGCATTGGATTTCCAGAGCATTGATTATAGATTAGCATCCCACTGCTCCAGAAATGGAGTCAGCTATCCCTGTGTACACCAGGAGAGCTGACAGATAGGGCTGGATTCATGAGAGAGAATCAGGGAATGCCAGAAAATACTAGTGTGCATGACAGTCCCCAATGCTGTGACCAGCTGAGCACCCCCAGGCAGTTTTTACACACCAGCATATCACAGTATCCACTTTTTCTCAAGGGTCTGTGTCTTCCCTGCAGAGCAGGGCTCCCCTGCTGCCCTCTGGGACTTGGCCTCCCTGACCATGCACAGACCATTGTTTTGGCAAGGCTACAAATGTGGAAACCTCGTGTGGTTGGTCAAAGCAAATTCATTCAAAGTGAGTGAGTGCTTGCCAAGTTGCCTTTTTTTTTTTTTTAATTCTTTCTGGCTGTATTCACAGACCACAAATCTGCAGGCAGGAATGGGAGCCGTGTTTCTAATTTGGTATGAAACTTTTATTCCTGCTTGGTGCAGAGCAGTTGTGAATGATGGAGGCTGTTCCTAATCCTCTGCCCTGTGCATTGAAAATGTGCTCCATCCATCCGGCACTCTTGGAAACGGAGTTATTTGCATTGCATAGCAATTTTGGGGACATAAATACAAGGTTCAGTGCTTGTGGGGACAAGGATGTGGCATCCTTACTGCATTGTAAGCAAAGACAGCAGTGAGGCAACACAGAAGGGCTGGATTTCAGGAGCTTTTAAAGTTCAAGGATGCCTTAAAAAATTTAAAGTCAACTTCTGTCTTTGTAAACAGAGTATTTTCAGGATCCTGTTGGAGGAAGCCAGCACTTTGGCTGTGTGCTTAAGAGGGAGACTTGCCCAGGTTTTGTTCCAGTCGATAGTATTAGCCACATGCCTAGGGACAAGCACCTGCTTAAGCAGCAGGGTGCTGGGTTTGTGCAGCAGCCGTACCCACACGGGGCAGTCCTGCTGATGCCAGTGGGTTCCAGGTGGTGCTGCCCATCAGTCAGGATGTGATGTGGGAACACCCAGGGATATGAAGTGTCATGTGTTGGGAGTGGAGGTTGTCTCCATATTCCTTCACCAGTCAAGAAACTGGCAAACCAAATAAAAATAACCTGCCTTGTATCAGGTGCAAATGTGTTCAACATCCCCTGAAAGTGTGATGCATTTTTGCATGCCCCACTATCACCTTGTGATTTCAATTCAAGATGAAACCAGCTCCACAGCTGGATGTAGCTGGAAAAAATACCTCCTTTTTGGAAACATTCTGGCCTTCTTTTTCATACTGTTTCTTGAATTTGAATGTTTTTCCTAAGGATAACTCTTAGTCACAGGATACCCACAAGTTATCCACTAGAGAAGCTGTGGATGCCCCATCCTGGTAGTGTTCAAGGCCAGGTTGGATGTGTCTTTGAGCAACCTGATCTGGTGGAAGGTGCTGCTGCCCATGACACGGGGTTGGAATGAGATGAGATTAAGGTCCCTTCCAGCCCCTCTGTGATTGGAAAGGGATGTTAAAAGTCTTTATCAACATTGATAAGCAACAGATCGCTGCTGGGGGTCACTGCAGCTCCAGGTGGCTGTTGGCTGTGCGCTGTAGTTCTCTTTCCTCCCTTTTCTGGGACTGTATTTATTGGCAGAGCACTTGTCTTGTTGATCCCTTGGTGGGAACTGGATGAGCATCTCCTGCCAGCTGTGAGCAGGGTTTTCATTGCTGTTAGTGAGGGCAAGAATCCACCTTTTAGTGGTAGTTTTTGTCTGGCAGGGAAAGGGGGCAGATGTGCATTTGCAGAGGTATTTGTGAATTAATAGATGACAAGAAGATGTGATGGAGAGTGGTCAGAGTGAGGTGTCTTGAAACGTGGGGGAGAGTGTAGTTTGATAAACTGCGTAATTGTCAGAATTTCTGTTTCATAAAGTCTTTAAATAGCATTGGGGAGCTATAGGGCTTCCAGATCCTGGAGAAGGGAAGCTGGGCAATGATAAGAAGAGCTCTGTACACCAAAATGTGGGACTGAGCCCTTGTTCCTCCACCAGCCTGGCTCCATGGAGCAATCCAATCCCTCCTGCAGTGCTGGATGGAGGAGAGCCGGCGCAGCACCTCCCTTGAAGTGCTCAGAGCGTGTGTCCCTTCTTACGCAGTCGAGCCTCTGGAATGATGCCATTAAATAAGAGCGTGGGAGAAGCAGCAGGGAGCTGCACTGAAGATGTCTATAGGGAAGGGTTGGGCAAGGATAGCAGGGCTGTGATTAATTGCCAGGAATTTGAGACCCAGAGGCAGTAAGCTACAATAAGGAAAAACCTCGTGTGTGGATCTCATTCCTCTGCTAGGAATGCATCTCTTGCATCACCCGGGCCAGGAGCCAGACATTTTCACGTGCCTCCTGAAACCACATCATGCAGAGAGCAAGGAATGCTGAAGACACAATGCTGTGTGCCCCCAGCATGCTCTGCAGTACCAAGTAGATGGGTTTCTCCCGGTTCCACTGCTCCTCACTGCTGCCACTGGCTAGGAAGTACCACGAGTCAGGGTGGGAGGGAAAAGCACCCACAGAGATTTAGGCATTGACTGAGGCATCTCCCAGGGTTGGGAGCCGCCCAGCCACGCTGGCACGTGTGCTATGCTGGTTTCCATGGAAACGCAGCACCAGATGTACTTCACAGAGAAGCCACCAGCGATGCAGCATGGAATGCAGAGTGATCTCTGGTTGCCTCCTCAGTGGCACGGGGGGACCGTTGGGCAGAGGGGACACGTGGCCCTGCTTTGGGATGAGCCCCCACGGAGCACATGGGCCATGCTGCCCTTGGGGGTGCTGTGCTGCCTTTGGGCTGCTGCTCTGCAGGGAGATAGGTGGTTGTCACTGCAATCAGTTCTTCACATAGGGTGTGCTGGGGAATGGCAGGGATGTCCCATGGGGCTCCAGAGGAGCAGTAAGGGCATGCCTGGGGATGTGGACCAAAACCCTGACATACCCCTGGGGTTCTCAGACCCTGGCTGAGATTGGAGTGAGGCTGAGACAGCCTCCCTGGAGAATCAAGGAGAAACAAGGCTGCTCCGTGGGTTTTTTAGGGTCTCCCTGTTTTTCCTTCCTTTCAGATATGCTCAGGTTTTACTGTTTCATTAAATTGCCTTGCAGTTTTCCCTGCACAGCCAATGGAGAGAGAGCAGCATCTCCAGGTCAGATGCTTCCAGATGCACCCTGTCTGGAGGCAGGCAGCAAGAGCCATGTCCTGGATGTCTCCATGGGCACCAGTGCAGGTGGAACATCCACCTCTTGGACATGCATTGTCCCAAACCCCATGACTTTGAGCTGCCCATGACTATGGTCCAAGAGACACAGCAGTTGGTTCACTGCTCTGTGCCGAGCTGGGCAGAGGGGATTTCTCCTGCCTCGTTTCTGATGCAAGATGTTGCAGCTGAGCTGCTGTTGCAGAGACATCTTGGTTTGATGGAGGAGAGAGGGAAGCAGTATTTGGCCCACAGGGCCATATCCCTCCATGCCAACAGCTGGAAGCTGACAGACACAGCTGGGCTGAGTCACTCTGGGCTTATTTTATCATCCCAGGAGGAAAGCAGTGTGAATCACTGCATCGGAATGCAGAGGTGTACTAGGGTGACTGATGTACCTTTTGTTGCCTGGGGCTCCCTTCTGGCTGCAGTCTTTACAAGGGAACATAAGACTTGGGAGCAGAAATGCAACTTTCAGGCACTGAGTCTCTGAGCTGAGCCTATGACCATCCTGCCTGGCCACAGTGCAGCATCCAGTCACACTACAAATGGATGCATCACATCCTAAAACCAGGCAGCAAACAGTGAGGATGACCTGGGCCTTGTGACACCCAGGCCAGAGACCTTGCTGCTTCCCCACCCTTCCTGCCAAACCTGAACTCCTTCTGGCGTCGAAGGCTGTACATCCTCCTCATTCTGTTTCCTGGAACTTGATCCTCCTAATGCCCAGGACTGCTGATTTCCAGTGGAAAACTTACTTGCAGGGAGTGCTACCTGCTCCAACACCTGCCAGTGTCCTCAAGGAAGGAGAGTGCCCGCTGAGTGCCCTTCAAGGTCGTAGTATGGAGTAGCTGGGCTGTGCTAGTGTTCAATTACCTGTCGGTGCAGAGGCAGCACTTCATCGGGTGAGCGATGGGAGTGCTGGTGCCACACACCACTGGGCTGGCCAGAGTGTGCAGGGATGGAGGGAGAAGCCATGCCTGTGTCCGTGTGCTTTGCTCAGTAGTGCTGCCTTTCCCAGGATCCCCTCCAGTCCTGTGCTCAGACCAGCAACTGGACCCAGTTTGGCAATGCTTTTGCCTGCAGAATGGAGCTCATCTTCATGCTCTGCTCCCTGTTTCAGAAGCACCTGCACACCACTTCCCCATCCCAGCTGAGTGTCCTAGCTGCTTGCTGTTGGCTTCATTAGATGGGGCTTTGCTTGTTCTGTGGAAAATGACCACTGTAGCTGTCACATTCAATGGAAATGAGCAGCAGAACTTCTTTGTTCCTCCTGCCCTGCACCTGAGGACGCTGGCAGGATTTCAACCACCCTTCAGCCTTCACTGCCCTAACTCCCAGCACTCCATTGCTCCTGGGCAGTAGCTTCTGTGTCCAGGTTTCCACCAGCTGCAAATGCAAACTTGGGTGCCTGACAGCTGGATAGAAGGGGTTGAGGAATGTAATATTGGTACAGGTGACTGCAAGTGGTGCTGGCTCATCATTTCCTACCTCCTGATGAACTTCTTTGAGTTCAGGATGAAAAATCACTTGAGGCCACATACAGTACCTAGCACTGGTGACATTGAATGAGCCCTCTGCCCAAACAAATCACTCTGATCAGAGCAGACAAGGAGTAATGAAATGAGTTGGTGGGAGATGCACTTAGTTTGAAGGAGTGTTAGTGGCATGTGGTGCCCAGGAGTCTCCCTGGCGTCACTTGTGCATTTTGTTTCTGAAGGTAAAGCAGAGCCATGTGGCTAATTAAATGGAAACACAATCTCCTAACCATTTTGGGGTTTCTCAGCTAATTCCAGTTCAGTCCTTCCAATGCCTTTCAGATTTAAGGCAAGGGCACAGAGCCCCAGGGAAAACCAAGCCACAAGAAGGTGAAAGGCAGCTCTCCCTAGGATGCTGACCCTGGCCTTCAGCTGATTTTGGGGTCAGTCCTTCCCCAACAGGACAGACCCAGGAGGACCTGTGGGGTCTGAGCCATGAGGCTGGGCCAGGGAGGGGAAGGTACACCTGCATCCCCTTGCAGCTCAGCTCTCCCCAGAGGGCACTGCAGAGGTGGAAAAAAGTGAGCAGAGAGACTCAGATTACAAATGTACAAGCATAGGAAGCAGAGATATATATTCCCTGGATATTAATTACCTCTAAAATGTCATCTTTTTTCCGGTAAGCAGGTGCTTTAGGCAACTGGATATAGGGTGGAAAGGAGACTGTGTCAGGCAGTGGGAGGGCGGACACGGCAAGAGGCAGCCAGACACCACCACAGGGGTGGGAGCTGCACATGGCTGATGGCCAGCCCATCCCTGGAGCATCCCAACAGCCCTTGGACCTACCCAGGGACACTGCCCTCAGACAGTGCCCTCTGCTATGATCAGGAAGACTGGTCTGGCTTGGGACTTGTCCCTCTCTGGGTGCACTAGGTTTGAGAGTTTAGTTCAGAACAAAAACCCTGCTGAGTGGGAAACCGTGGGGTTTAACCAAGAATTCATCCTAAAAGGTGCCATAAAGCACTGTGCTCTGCTCTGAACTGGGAAGAGGCACCACTGATGCCATCATGCTGGGCAAGAGGCAGCAGCCACCACAGTGTGAGCAGAGATGTTTTTCACATGATTAGCCTGGGAAATACAGAAGTCATTGAGAAAGACATTTGGAGGACTCCATTAAAAATAAGGGTTACTTTTTTCCCCCCTATGATTTGGAGTTCTCTCTCCCCAGGGATGTTACTGGTGGGCTCAGGTGCCATAACTGGGCTCTGGGGATAAAATCTGTATTTTGTGATTAATACAATGTGAAACCACTTCTGTATGAGGGTTAATGTACCAGCCAGATCTAGACAAGGTTAGCATCTCCAGTGGGAGCTGCCTCAGCCACTCCTGCCCTTTAGAAGAGCAGGAGGAGGCAGATTTGATGTGGGGGACACTCACACCAATGCTTTATTATAGAGTGGCAGAAAAACCAGTAACACACCTTCCCGAAGTGTCACTCTTTTGTTTCACTGTTTTCTATGTGAAATGCTGCAAATGTTGGCCTTGGACTGACCTTTGGTCATGAAATTACCTTGCCTCAATTAAATATTAAAAACAAACAAAATGTCCTGAGTGTGGAATGAATTGTTTTACTCCACCTGTGGGGATTTTTTATTTTGCTTGAGTAGAAAAACTGAGAACCCAGTGTCACATTGGCTCATCCTGACGTGAATTTTTGTCCTGGCTTCCCGTCATTAAATGTCAACACATGAAGAAATGAAAAGCACTTTTGTGACATGAAAATGCACCTTCCCATCACTACCTCTGCTGGGATTTGGGTGATTATTGCTTTTTGCTAGCGGTAGGGAAGACTCAAGCATGATGCTGGATTGTAGTTGGACCCATGAAACCAGCTGGGCTGACATTCTGGGGTCTCTTGCTGAGGCCATAGAGCCTGCAGCAGGATCCCCATGGGTGCCAGTCCCTTGGTGGTGCCAGTTGTGATCCTTGTTGGGGTTGGTGGTTTTTCTCCCTGAAGCCTTTGCTCCCGGAGTCCAGAGATGTGTAAGATGAGCTTATCTTATTCATCTTCTTTTCTGAATGTTTTTGTGGTTTTGCAGTCAAGCTTAAAAGGACAATTTAAAAAAAAAAAAGAAAGGCAAAAAGATCCACAAAACCCCAAAGATGAAACACCATAAAATCAGCAAGCTAATAGAAAAATGGAGCAGTATTAAAGCCAAGATGCCAATGCACATCCACAGAGATGAAATGAAGGAACAGATTCCCAGAAATTTTGACTAGTGATGTGTTGCTTCCCCCTGACCCAAACCACCTTGTGGAGCTGAGTGCTGGGTAGTGGCATCTCTGGCTCCACCATCCCCCAGCCTCTGCCCAGACTGCTGCCAAGGGATGCCAGTGCTTGGATTGTGTCCCTGTCCTCCAGCCCCTGCAGCAAAATTGGTTTACTCAGCACGAATCCCACCCCCGGGACCTTGAACAGTGCTGTGTCCTCCCCTCGTGCTCCTCACCCATCTTCTGTGCCCACAAACCTGTGTGTGCCTTTGACAGCTTCCCCTACCTGGGACTTAAACATTTCCACTGGGAAATATGAGTCTGAAGATTGAGTGTCCCAGCATTTTGCATGGTCATTATTTGCATGCTCGGTTGCTTTTTGAGCCTCGTAAACCCAGGACAGATTATGTCTGTAGCAAATAAGATGGTCCTGTGTTTGCAGCAAGGTCCAGAGCAAAATTCTTGCTGTTCCCTGGTCTTTGTCTACATCAGCACATTTATTATTGTTTTTTGTAATATTTATTCTACTTTTCTGCTTTGTTGGTTTTCCCTTTGGGATGCTGAAAAAATCAGCACATTTAAATATCCTGTGAATGAAATGGCACTTGAAGTGCCTTCCAATCAGTCTGAAAGGAAACATTTTATGGAAATGTGGAACTGGTTTGGGTTGGAAGGGACCTTAAAGAGCAGCTCGTTCCAATCCCCTGCCATGAGTAGGGGCACCTTCCACTAGAACAGGTTGCTCAAAGCCTCATCCAACCCGGCTTTGAATATTTTCAAAGATGGAGGTTCTGCAACTGCTCACAGGGGAACTTGAGTCAGTGCCTCACCACCCTCACAGCAAAGAATTTCTTCCTAATACCCAATCTGACCCTGCCTCTGCCAGTTTGAAGCCATTGCCCCTTGTCCTGTCACTCCATGCCCTTGCCCAACATTGCTCTCCAGCTCTCTTGTAGCCCCTTTAAGTACTGGAAGCTGCTCCAAGGTCTCCTTTGGAGTTTTCTCTTCCAAGTTTTCATGAATTACCCTCTACAATAGCCCAGACCATTCCTGGGGTGGCTGCTGACCCAGTGACCTCAGCAACTGTGTTTCACAGCAGATTTTTCCCTTCCGGCCCTTTGCTTTTTGGGATGGATGAGATGGGTGAGACAGGATGGGACTGAAGGGGTGGATGTGTCAATACAACCCATGTGCACCTGGGACATGGATGTTGTGCTCCAGCCTGGGTCACCCCAGGTTAAACCTCATGGAGCGAGCTGGCCTGGAGAGAGATTTACAGCACCAAATCCCATCCTGACCCTGAAGATGGATATTCATATTTCACTCAACAGGGATATTTACCTACTTAGGAAAAAAAAATACAACACTAAGTGCTTTCTTCCCAGGCATGTTTTTGCCTGACAGTGCGTGTAATCCTAATCCCTTGGCCGGGCTAAACCAGAGCTGGAATGGGCAGGTGCCTGGCACAGGGAGGGAGGCAGTGCCTGATGGGCACTGGGGCTGAAGAAGGGCTGGAAAAATCAAACAAAGTAGTGGGGGCAGGAGAAGGAGAGGAGGAGTTGGTGTAGCTAAGAGGGACCTGGGTTCTTCACCCTGCTGATTACAAAGGCTACAAATTTTGGGTCAGAGGCTGAGATGTGGGAAAGCTCAGATCTGGTTCTGGGGAAGACCATGGTGAGCTGGAGATGGTTGTGGAAAGGGCTGGAGGATACCATTGTATTGTGCCTCTGTCTGGGACTGGGCATGGGATCCTCCCCAGCATTGTCCTCCCTAGATGCTGAGCTTGTCCTATTTCTAATTTAGAAAAGAAATGCCAAAGGAAGAAGGAACCCATTTATATTTTCCTGAGAAAAGCCAGTCTCATGCACTCTTCCCCCAGCCAGGCAGGATTAAATTGCAGCTCTGGGTATGTACAAACATCCCCTTGTTTTCCCAGCACTGAGCTGGTCGAGGGGGCTTAAAGGTCATTACTGAAGTTTGGGTTGATTTGGTAGCAAAAGGGTGAGTCAGAGAACAAGTTCAGGTTATGTTATCACAGGATTATGTAGAGTTTTAGACTAAAATCTTCTTTAGAGTCCTTGGGCCTCAGCCAGATGTCAGATTCCCCTCCGAGCATCCACCCGATGGGGCTCAGCTGCGATAAGGCACCTCTCCAACAAAATGGCTTTTACTGTGGACAAATAAGTTGAACTCTGAATACCACAGAATTATAAAAGACAGTGGCTGGTTGTAGCCCATGACTCTGCTTGAGAGATCTCGGGGTGGAGAGATTTTCTTCTTTGAAAACCCATTAAAGTCCTCCAGCTTGAAGGCATTTAATTTGGCCCCTAAATTGTTAAAACTTGCTGAAGTATGAGCATCAACTGCTGGGAATTGTCTGCTCATGTTTAATGCAGCGTCTGGGAACCTGGGAGATGGGCTTGGTGCACTGTCTCTCTGGCAGAGCATCCTTCATATCCCTGACAATGCAAGGGTGGAGTGGGGGAGCAGCAGTGAGGTCTGCTCTGCTTGATCAGGGCTCTTCTCCCAAAATCAACCTGCTCACCTTTCTGCATTCATGTCCATCTTCTTTCTCTGCCCCTCACTCTTCTCCTGGAGCTGAAGCCTTCCATGCCTTCTGTGGGGTCAGTAATCCCATGGGGATCATGAATAAATGTCTTTGGTCCACATGAAACCAGAGCACCCAAAATTTCAGCCTTTTCTGGCAGCCCTGGGTGATGGTGAGCTGAATCTCAGCACTGCCCTTGCCAGCATCCCCTATGCTGTGGAATTCTTTAAAATGGCTTAATCTGGGAAGTACTGTAATCCCTCGTCTGACTTCGCATGCAGAGGGATCCAGGTGGCATTTTGCAGTGCCAGCAACAATCCTGTTATCCCAACTGCATGTTTCAAACTCCCTCCAGTCTGATGTCCCTTGAAAAGATGAGCCCATCCGCTCAGCAACTGGCTGTGCTAAAGAAATAGGAAGTTTTAGAAAATCAAATTCTTTGCAGGAAAGAATGGAAAAAAGCAGTGCACCAGCCACTCCATAGGGTCTGGAATGTGTTAGCCCAGGCACAGGGCAGCACCATGGAGCCTCCTTTGCCTGACTGCTTGGGAATCCTGGTTGGAAGCAACCTGTAAAGAAATGATGTATCCATGTAATATCATGGCTATTTTAGTGGGTGGAAAACAAGCTAGCTCCTCAGCCCCCTGGGGAGGTGAAAATAGCATCTCTGTGCACTGGTCTATGCACTGGAAAATATTTGAAATATTTGCAGAAAAAATAATAGGAAAAGTCAGAGTTATGTTTAGTAACAGAAGCTGGTTGGGCCCCAAGCTGGAAGACAATGTGGGTGAGAGTCATTTCAGAGTTCTGAAATGACACATTCCATGCACCAGGATTCAGGTTCAAGCTCCATGAGGAAGGACATGAGGAAGAGCACCCTGTGGAGGACAAGGGATCTGTGCTTGGCAGACTGGCTGAGTTTGGGCCGGGGTGGCTGCAGTGGGGACACACAGTGCTCTGTGGCAGCAACCCCAGCACACATGGGTGAAAAGTGGGCAGTCACTGGTGAGGCGATGGTGGCTCACCCCTCCCTGGTGGCCAGAAGAGCCCTCAGCCCTCTGGTTCTCATTAGCATCATTCATATTTTATACCTTTTTCAGGTCTAATGATACAGAAATGCTGGAGGCTCATAAATAATGTCTGCTGGTGTAAGACTGCAATAAAGAGTAATCAACTTTCTTCGGAGTCAAGTTAGTGGTCCCATCCACAGCCCTTTGTTGTTTCCAATTCGACTTTGCTTTCTCTAATAGTTCCTCTCCATCCTCTATCACCATCCTTCTGTTCCTCCACCATGGCCTTCTCAATGTCCCATCATCATTCTTCCAATCCTTCATCATCCCCTTCACCCTCCATCATTGTTCTTCCTGTCCTTCATTGCTCTCTCCATCCCCTATCATAATCCTTTCATCCTCCATCACCTTCTCCATTCTTCATCACCATCCTCCACTACCCTCTCCACATGCTGGGTGGCTCTGCCAAGTCCCAGCATCCCCAAGGAGCTGCCAGCCAAGTGCCTCTCTGCACATGACCTGAAATTCAGGGATTTCTCTTGGACTCCTTTAGGGAAAAAAAGGACTTGAGAGCTCACATTTGGTTCCCTAGCAACAGTCCTGCTTCTAATTCCTGATTCTTTTTTCTTTTGGGGGATCCTTCACGTGTTGTGCCCTGGTCTACAGAAACACACCATCCCTGGAGCAAGGGAGAACCCAGGCAGGCAGTGCCAGGGTGTCCATGGCACAGCCAGGGACAGACAGAGCTTGGAGGTAAGTCTCCCTGCAATGGATTCCAAGACCCACAGACCTCCTTTTGCAAACAAAATCCTCCATTTTTTTAAACAAATGGCATTTGTGAGAGTGTGTAGCTACAGAGAAACAGCTGCCAGTGCCTTCTCCGTGGGTGCTGGGTGCTGATGTCAAGCCAAAATATCAGCAAAAATTATGATGGTGAATGGGGCTCTCCACGACTAGTGGGGGATATTCCATGTGCAAGAGGAGAAGTTATTCAATAAATCATCTATGAACATCTCAGAGATTACTGCAAGTAAAAACAATTATGTACTTTAACATGGAGGGGAAGAATTTTAAAGGCATATTTGATGTTACTATAAAATGAGCCTGCAGGAGAGTTTTTCTTGCAGTGATGGGGTAGGAATATGTGTCAATACTGGTTAAGGCAGCTTTTTGCTGGAAATGGTGGGTTCAGGCTTTGTGGGTTTGGGTCATGCAGGGAATGCTTTCCATGGGGAAAATAAATAGACCTCTGATGAGGACAAATATTTTCAGGGTCCTGTAGGTCAAACATTAGGAAAATTCTCCCAATATTGTTTAGAAGGGAATATTGCAGACCCTAAAATATTTCAGGGCTTTTCAATGTGGTATCCACCCAAAAACCTATCGCTTGCTGGGCAGGGAGAGGAGATGGACACATCTCCCTGCAGTCCCCAGCTTCACTGCATTCACCAGCACCACTCTATCCCCTAAATTGCCCCAAACCCAGGGTCAAATGCAACATGCACAGGATGCAAAAGCCAATGCAAAAATGTCGACTCAGGACCATTTTTATGGCAGGGAACAAACACCTCCAGGTCCCACCAGTGCAGCTGCAGGACAGGACATACCTTGGGGAAAAGCCTGGCTGCATTTCACAGAGCTCCTTTGCTTTTCCATAGCTTTTAGATTTTTTTCCTAAGCAACATAATGAAATGTAATACAAAGCTACATCCATGCTGGAAATTTCTTTTGCAAGTAAAAGCCTGCCAAAAACGTATGATTTAGCTCTTTCAAATTTCTAAATATACATTTGCATGCAAATTTGTAATTTGAAATTATAAATTGAAATGTGCATTTCCCCTTTGCTGATGTTAGGAGTGTTTTCATGAAGCAAGAAATGTTATCCTCATTATTTGACCGAAACGTGCAAGAACTTCATTGCCTATGGAATAAATGTTCTTGTTATTTAAGGCATATTGAAAAAAAAATCTCTTGATACTACTTTCTTGGCTTCATTTCACAACAAATGCATCATTTCCAGTGACTGGCATGGAACAGGAGATGAATTTAAAGTGTGTCTAAATCTAGTTGGTTTATTCCCAGCACGGTTGCAGACATGGTCAGTCAAGCCGAGCGGAGGCAGCTGCTCCCCATGTTGGGGGCAGAGCCCAGTGCAGGACAGATCATGCTCCTTCCAGGGGCTACTTGACCTCCAGATCAGGCTTTGGCCCTTTGCTTTACATTTGAGAGCAGAAGGGGTGAGGATGCCTGGCCCTTCGCCCCCTGCACCCGTCCCTGCACAAAGCGGTGCAGTTTGGCACCCATGTCATGTGATGGCAGTTCAGCCCATTATGTCCAGGTGCAAGTGTGTCATTTTAAAGAACCCCCCTCCCTTTTGGATTTAGTATACCAGAAACTCCCATCATCCCTATTTGTGAGCAGGGCTGTCCCGTGCTGTTTCATGTGTCCAGGAGTGATGCTCCAGCTGTCCAGGTCCCTGAGCATCCTGCTGTCATGGTTTGCTGTTCAACTCTGTCCTCAAATCTCTCTTCCCTCTGCATAAAATCATACATGCCCTGGGGCATATTGCCTGGTCTCACCTGCTGTGTTCCCACCTACTCCTTCTGGAGCCAGAATCAACATACTGGGAAAGGAAAATTCCCCCCCAGGGCATTGCATCCTGTCCTAAGTGTGGTCGCTGGGCTTGCAGCAGCAGCAGCAGCAGCAACACGAACTCCCACCTGGAGCTGAGCCAGGCAGCAAGCACAGAAGGATGCTCCAGGTGTTAAGCACAGCACTATTTTGATCCCTTCGTTGTGGGAAAATTGCTTCAACAATCTTTTTTTGGTGTAAGCAAAGCTAGAGTAATTACTGGGGAAAAAAAATTTAAAAATCAAATGTTAACATTTCTCTGAAAAAGGTCTCATGATGATTAAATATTTCAATGGGCTCCTCTTTAGTAATGCAAAACTAATCAACTTTCAGATGATATTTAAAAAGCAGAGAACGGTGTATGGTTTAATATCCTAATTTCAATAGGCCAGGGTTTAGAAGACAGCTAATTATAAAATAATCCTTTTATGTTGTGTAAAACATCATTTTAAAGCAGATACTCACTACAAACACAGGGTTTCCTTATTGCTGGAAGTAATTAGCTGGGTGCTGATTTAACACATGAATGTGCGTGTGGAGCAGCTCTCAGGCTGGGCTAAGATGATGGAGCTCATTTTGGAGTGGAATGTCTCTTCTGTGGGCTTGTACTAGGGTTCATTTGGCCCCAAAGGGTGTTCTGGCAGCACAGAGTCTCACTGTGCTCAGGTACATCTCCATCCCTCTTGTCTGGAAAGAGGGATGGAGACGTACCTGAGCCTGGAGCCAGAGCACAGCCTGGGGAGAAGACGGGTGATAAATGCCACCAGAGCAGGCAGCACCATTGCTGGCAAGACACACAGCCAGGCAGCACCTCTGAAACCCCAGAGCACACCATGCTTGGGACATCAGCCGGCTGAGCAACAGGGGACCCCACTTCTGTTGTTTCACAGCCAAGGTCTCGTTTCCGTGGAGCCCCCTTTAGCTCCAGCAACAACCAATAACTAATTGGAGCCATAATAAAGCCCAGCTCTGGGGCATACCCACCCCTCCCAAGGGCTTTCCACCTGCAAGAAATTTTCACCATTTTTTTAACTTTGTGGCTCCAGATTTGCCTCATGAGAGCAGCAGAAAGCAGTGGGAACTGAGAAGCAGTACTGAGCCAAAATGAATTAACCTGGAGTTTCCCTCTGGGAGCTGGTGGGAAAATATCCCCAAATGACCCCAAACATCAAGTCAGTTCAGGGATTTAAGGGGCCAGATGGGATCAGCACAAGGGGAGAATTGCAAAGGGCAACCACAGAGGCAGCGCAGCTTTGGCCTGTGCCGTCAGTTATAAACACTATGGAGTATATTTGGGCACACTTGGCTCCTGTTGGACTGGTAAGCACCACAGCACAGCACGTTGGCAGGGGGCTGCTCCCTGGGAGCATGAGCAGGGATTCGTCTTGTATCCTGGCACATAAAATGGGGACCTGCTGAGCTGCCAGTGCTGCCTCTGGCCCTGCCCATGGCAGGGGTGAGGGTCCCCATCCAGGGCTGGTGGCAGAGGCTGCAGGGATGCCACCCTCGCCTTTCCCATGCAGTTACAGTACATGCATATTTCATGGCCAATAATGGGATTTTGCTGTCGATACTGCTCCCAGATCTCTTTCCACCCTGCTACGTTTTCAGGTTAAATAAATGTAAGTCTTTGGGATCACTCCAGCTCCAGGAGAAGGAGCTTTCCCAGTAAGTTGGCAATGTCCCATGATAGTGGCCAGTGCTGGCCAGATTGCAGGTGTGTGGAGGCTCAGGCTTGCCCAGTGCCAACCCAAATCCTGGTAACTTGTCTCTGTGAGCCCACACAGGGTTCTGAGTGCCAGCTGCAGCCCAGCTGGGGGTGTTTGCCCTGCAGTTGTCCTCATCTCTGCTGGTGGCCTTTGGCTGAGAGGCATGGGGACAGGAATGTGGAGCCTTGGCATCACCCATGATTCAGTGAGCATCCCTTTCTGAGGGGTGGGAGAACAAATTTCTCCAAACATCCTCCCCACTGTCCCAATCCACTAATAGCCTGGTAATCCTCTTATGGGGGTCAGCCTGGGGCACCCACAGAGCCTTTGTGTATTGCTGGGGAGGAGAAATGTGTTTTCACTGCTGTGGGGACAGGTCAGTGCTTGCTGGCTGCCACTGCTCCAGGACAAGGGTGAGGCCCACTGCTGCCCTGTGCCTGTGGCTGCTCCCAACACATCCCAGCTCCAGACGTGCTGGCCTCTACCATCACCACCCTTTCAGGGAGCTTCCCTTGCAAGGGCAGCCCCATTCAGGCAACCCCTTGTCTCGGCAGCCTATTTTGGGACCTGTAAGCGGCGCGTTCCGCCTCAGCTCTATTAATATCCTGCCCAGCCTCTCCGGATGGTTAAGCTCCCGTTTAATGCTGGGCTGGTGCCAAGCGAGACTCCAGGATGATGAGGATGGTTTGGCAGCTGCTCAGGGTCTCCATCCCCGGTGAAGCTTCAGGACATGTCCAGCCTCCTGTGGCCCCTGTGGCCCCTGTGGCCCCTGTGGCCCCTGTGGCTGGGTGCACATGGTCCTGTCCCTGCTCCCTGACTCTCCTGCCAGCAGTGCAGCATCTGGCAGGATCAGGATTGGTGAACTGGTCCCCCTAACCCAGCTATTTTTCTCTGCAGGTAGAGGAAAATGAAGTGCAAACTCCAGAGCAACATGGATTTTATGGCAACATCAGGCAGCAGTTTGGAGCTGAGTGCCAGCAGATGAAAAAGCTGTTTTCCACTATATTCCAAATGCTGCTGATTGGTGACTTTGCTGATGAGTCACAAGCAGACACTTTCTCCAGAGCTGCTACCACAGCCAAGGACATGCTCTGAGGCACGATCACAGCACATGGGCTCCCAGCCCCAAAACCCGAGCCAGACTCCTTCCCAGGGTGGCAGGAATTTGTCCTTTTTTTTTATCTGCAAGATGTTCCAAGTGCCACCTTAAGGCTCTATTTACATTTTTGCAGGAGCTGTGCTGGTTGCACATCTCTCCTCAAGCCCTTGGGCCAGCACTGGCAATGCTGCAGCCCAGAAGAGGCTTTGGGGGGTGTCAGACCCCCAGGCCTGAGTTGGGGTTGTCACCAGTTTTAACATTCCCAGCAAATGAGCTACTTCATGTTAACATATTTGTTTCTTTTCGGTAATGAGACAACTTCATTTCCACAGGCTGCTCAAACAGCGCACAGCATCTGATTATTAAAAATGCTGCTGGAAGCCAGCCCACAACCTACTTAGGCATTAATCTTCCTTGACAGATGCTGACGAGGAATCGCTCCAGCAGCCAGGACCAGCTCCCCTGCCCGGGGTGCTTCATCCCTTAAAAGCTGGGTATTATCCCCGTTACCACTGGCAGGAGCTGGTGGCGGATGCCACGTCGCCAGGAGAGTTTGAGCCGGACTAGTGGCAGGACAGACATCCCGGCAGGACCGACGGCCGCTCGGGGCCGCGCAGAGCCGGGTGTGCTGGCGGCGAGCGGCGCGGGAGCTGCTCCGGCACTGGCAGTGTCACTGAGTCACGCAACCGTGGGGGTCCTATCTTTTTCTCACAGAGAAATAGGCAGAGTCATGTCAAGTCAAACACTTCACGAATTCCTGTTTTGTTCATTGCATGTTTTTTAGGAGAAAAAAACCCCCAGCTTTCCCCCCCCTCCCAAGTCAGACTCTCACACTGGTTGTCTCAGGAGGATTTTAAACTTTTTCTGTGCTGACATTTCCTCACCAAATGTACTCCAGTGCAATTTAATGAAGCAATTCAGGCTCCAAATGAAATATTTCACCCAATTCAGTTGCCCTTTTCTCGTATTAAACCCAACTGAACTTTTTCTATCTCCATTTCTGCCAAAAAACTCCTTTCCTGATGATTTTTCTTGACTCGTGATCTGGAGAAAACCATTCTGGTTGCTGCTCTCCCATGACCTCCCTGGTGCATATATTTGGGGTGCAAATACAATACATGAGCAGCCAAGTAATCACCCAGATAGGATAAAAATACATATTTCTAGTGCTCACCAGGGCGTCTTGAAATTTGAAATGTCTCAGTAGTTTCCACCAGCCACTGTTAGAGACACAGAAAAACCCAAGAAATATTATCCCAGTGTTTCAGCAGAGCTGTGACACCTCCCAGAGCAGGAGCTGGTGGGGAGTGCTCTGGCACGTGGGCAGCTGTGAGCTGTGCTCCCAGATTGTGGGTGCTGGCACAAGGGCACAAGTGTGAGGTTGCTGTACTCCCCCTCCCACCTGCTGCCTGAACCCTGATAAAACCCCAAAACCACAAAAAAGCCCCAAAGGAAACCAGGTAGGTGGTGGGGACAGCACTTGCAGGGATATCCACTTGCCGCACGAGCCAAAGGGTCCCCTGGCTTGCGTAGGGAGTGGAGGGGCAGAGATGTCAATAAGGCTACTGGGAGAGGTGGTGGCAGAATCAGGTCCATCTCTGTTTGCAGTCTTCCATTTCTGGGAAAGCAGATGAGAGGAAATCAGGCTGGATCTGGCACCCCTGTGGAGATTTTCTTGCTCTAATTGCAGGGTGGATGGGGAAAGGCAGATCCCTCATTGGCTTCCAGGGCCCCTTGGGACAAGAGTGTGGCCACGTCAGCCCATTCAGCCCCATTTGCTGAAGTGACCAAGCACCGTGAAGCAGAGCTGTGAAGGGTTGGGTGCTCATTGCATTCTCTTTGCTGCCTACAAAATATTTTTAGCAGCTCGCTCCTGGGAGAATGGAGAGAAGCCAAAGCGACACGTGGCAGGGTCGGGTCCATGTCCAGCCCAAGGGCTGCTGGTGCTGCTGTGCACTCACAGGGGCTGCAGAAAATGTTCCAGGACCTGGGGGCTGGTGGCACTGGCAGGGGTGGGTGGCCTTGCCAAGGTACAGCAGGCGCCAGCCAGGCCCAGTCGGGCAGATAGAGTGGGACTGCCGTGTCCCCAGGGCTTATCAGACCTTGGGAAACTTCTCCTCCCTGCAGCCGACTGCTTGCTGGCTGCGGTTTTGCCACTCTACTCCTTCACCCAACACCCAGATGACGTTATAGGTCACTGTAACCCCTCAGGTTTAACTTCTCAACAGATGAGAGCAAATTAAGCCAGTTTTCCTGCTTCACTCCAAATTGCTACAATGTCCTCACAGCCTCAGCATCGTTTATAAGTGATTTTTCTCAGAGAAAAGTGAAATGAAAACAAGTGCCCTATTTGTAATGGGTTCAATCCAGTCATGTTCCTCACTACTACCCCTTGCAGGAGCTGGGTCCAGCAGCTACTCCAGGATATCCTGTGCCCTGTCCGGATCTGGGGAACAATGAGTCGGGCATCTCCTGGCCACCCACATCCGGAGTGGTGAGAGGTGCCAGCCGTCTCTCAACCCTTGCCCCTGGCCCCTTCCCTGGGGTACAGTGGCACCTGAGCCACAGCTGCAGCTCCTTCAGCACCCAAATTTCCATCCAGAGGCTCTTGCTTCCCACTTCAGTGAGCAGAGGCAGCTCTCCCTCCCTCTTTCCTGCTTTGTCCAAAAACAATTGCAATTAATTAGGAGGATGGCTTCATCCTCAGCCAATGTCAGGGAAATTACCAGCTGCATTGAATTTCTTTCCCTCTTTTCTGTGTCTGCCATGAGCCCATGGGTGCTGAGCAGCCTGGGGCTGTGGGGATGCTCTGATCCACCTGTGTTGTTCCCTTGGCCATGCCCCTTCTTCCTGCTGCAGTCCTGTCTGTTTTCAGGAAACCACTGCTTTACTTCCAGTTTCTTTAGCCCAACTTCCTCCCTTTCTCCATCATCTTGTGCCACACAATCACTGAGGCAACTTTAGCACCAAATAAATGCTCTATACCAGCCCCAGGAGTGGAGGATTAATAGAATCCTGGAATGGTTTGGGCTGGAAGGGTCCCTAAGTCTCATCTCATTCTGACCCTCTGCAATGGGCTGAGACACCTCCCACTAGACCAGGCAGAAGGAGCATTTCTTGATGGAAGATCAGGCTGGGAAATGGCAGCTCCTTTTTCAGATGAAACATAAATTTGAGATGAGTGTGGAGCTTCCCTTAGATGTGCTTTTGGTTCACCTTGGCAAAGTACTGGGGATGTCTGCAGGAGCAGTGCCCTGGGAAGTTCTGTGGGGGCTGCACAGCCTATGGAGGAGCAGTGTCTTTCCAGGAAACCTCCCCTCCACCCAAGTTACAAGCAGATGGATAAAAAAATAGTAAAACCATCCTTTTTTTTGCTAAGATGAGTGCAGAGACACAGGTGGGACCCACCATGCCTGATCTCAGCCATGCACATGATCATCACTCAGGGCTCACCAGCCCCCAGAGAGGCAGAAGATGATAATCCAGGGGGGACAGTGGCAGTCAGCTCTAATGGAACTTTTGGCAATTATGAACCATTTTGTCCATCAGCTCCTGTTAAGTGATGGCTCTCCCTACTGCAGAACTCTGGTTTTACAGAATCCAGATTTTGCATCCTCATGGTCCGTCATGGTTTTACCTTCTCAGGCCTGAGGAAGCATCCCTGCCTGTGACAGCTTACAGTCAGTTAGCACTGTGAATTGCCAGACAGGCTTTCCATAGGGAAAATCGTGACTCACTGCTGCAGCCCTGTGTGCTACTGCCCCTGCACCACTGCCAAACACCAAGCCCTGCACACTGGCTTGCAGCACCTGCTGTGCCTGCGATGGCAGGGGAGAGCTTTGCTGCCCATCCCTTCCCTATTGCTGGAGAAAGCCAGGTGAAACATCTTAAACGAGCTCCTGAAGCCCAGGAATTTGGAGACACCTTGAAGCTGCAGTTTGGGTGGATAAAGATGGCTGTTGGGCAGGTTTGATTCCTTCCCCTGAATCCTTGCACTCTGCAGTTGGATTGTAGGGTGAGATTCTGTTGGCTGGTGTTTAATCTCTTGGAGTTCAAATTCTTCAAGTATCCTCACTGTATATGTGGTGTTAAGGAGGCCTCCTGAGGTCCAGGAGTCCCAGGGCTGTCACAGTTGGGATACCTGGGGATTTTGCAACACTTGGAAGAGCTGGGATTTGGGCATGTGCCTGGCCATGTACCACCAGAGATGCTGACTCCCTCACCTTTTGCATGAGGCTCATTTGATTGATTTTTCCATACTCCATGCTTCTATACAGCTGAGTCATTCCTATTCCTGAGTCCTGGAAGATTTTGTCAATGGGGAGACCACTTTTCTGGTGGAACAACAGAAAGAAAAGTGAAGGTGTCAGCTATGGAGCATTTAGAAATAACCTTGTGAAGAGACTAATTTTTGCTTTCTTCATTTCTGTTCTCCAAGATGCCTTTACTTCCACTTTTCTTCTGCTTTAAAACTGCAAACATGTCTTTAAACACCTCAGAATGTAAAACAATTATTTCTGAAATTAAGTACTCCCCGTCTGACTGAGTAAATCTCTTAACAACATGAAAAAAAAATTAATTCCAAGCCCATACCATATTTACCATAAATTTTGCAGCATGGAAAATTTCCATCAGCCTGGCAGGTGCAACACAAACGCCGCTCACTATGTGCCTGATTGCCTTCCTGATTGATTTACAGACCAGAGGCATCACTTCTTGTCACCTGCGGTCGCCCTGTCACCCACTGAGTGCAGCTGGCAGCAGCTGCCTGGTGGCATTGAGTCCGTGGCTGCCAGCTGGGATGTAGAGTGCTCTCCCTGGGTCTCATTTTTGGGGAGACTCTTGTCACCCAAACTCTCTGCCCGCAAGGCTCGTGCAAAGGAGGGAGCAGCTGGTGGACCAGGAGCTACCATGGTGTAGTGCAGAGCACAGACTCTGAAAGTCGGCTAAATGAAACATTCCAAGCAAGAAGTACATCCAAAGAATATCCAAAGTAAATCCTAGGAAGGTGAACATCAACACAAGTTCCATGTGTGGCTTGTGAGTGCACAACTGAGTTGTGTCAAACCTCCTCTGCCTCATGAGTGTACAGACCTGCACACATGTAGCTGTTCTCAGGGTTTGTAAGACCAGAGTTGGCAAGCTTTGGGTTTTATTTCGTTTTGCTCTTGGCCATAGAAAGATAAACCTGTAAATTCGTGATGGTTTTTTTGCGAGAAGAGGTTTTACTGGTGGCCGGTTCGCTTTTGCCGGTACATGCTGCCCTCTTCAGCATCTCGCAGGAGGAGCCGCCTCTGCCTGCAGCCCAGCCGGCCCCGCCGCCTGTCTCCTGCAGCGGCAGCAACAGCCTCTCTGCCTTCTCCTGTCACTCAGGAGCACTTGCTGCTGGCATGTTAATTCAGTTATTAAGGAAAAAATCCCATCAGGATGCACACCCAGCTACATGAGCTGGGGAGAGGGAGTGGGAGCAGCTGATGGCGGCAGCAATAGCAGAGCTGTGTAACGGCAGCCAAGAGTCAATGTGTGACAACCACAGCACGGCCAGGGAATAAATTAAAAAAACCATCCCAAGCAGATTACTGCGACATTACTGAAGTGCCTCATGTGCTAACCAAGCATCGCAATGTCTGTCTATGGGGTAAAGCAAGGGGTGTTTATAACAGGAGAGCACAAGTGATGGCGCAGGACAGACATGCAGTGTCCACAATCCCAACAGCCCCAGACCCAAAGCTCCCCTAACCCCAGCACTGCTCCATTGACTCTACAACCCTGTAACCAAAATATGGGGCTCTGTGGCTGGGAATCAATTTCAATTCCCTTTCCAGCCACTGAGAGCAGCTCCTGGAGGCAGGAAATCACCAGAGGGCTGGGATCCCGCATCCGTCCTCCCTGGTGATGCTCCACACTGCTGCTGCTGCTATTAATCACAGCTGCAGTAATGAAGTTAATGATCTGGGATCTCTTCTAATTATGTCTTCTCCAAACACAGGTCGGTCTCTGCCTTCACTGAGGGGACTCAGTGTGAGTGATTCAAACTCCACAGGCTGCTGAGGGCTCAGATTTCTAAATGAGCTTCAGTTTACAAGATGGCCTTAGCTGGATGCCTGTGTTTCCCCCCCAGCAGGCTGACCAGCAGCAGGACACTCTTAATCACAGAACATTTCAAGGGAGACTTTTACTTGTGTAAAAGTTTTAATAGAGTGGTTTAAGAGAGTGGTTTGCAAACTTAGGTGTCTGATGAAAATCCAGAGCCCTCTGCAGCTCCTTGAAGCCATGGCCTGAGACAGGGATGATCTGGGGTTGCATTGCTTCAGTTTAACAGCCTGGAGCCTGGCTGTGGGGTGAGCTTGCTTTGCTAAGAGCTGGCACTCCTTTTTATCTTCATTTTTATCTTTAAACACCAGCCCTGGGACTCCTTACAAGGGATGTTCAGTTTTTGTAGCCATAGGAGATGAGAGGTGGTCACAGTGTGTTGCATCCCCCAGCAAGGCCAGCTCTCACAGCATCCCAAATACACATTTTTCAGAACACAGTGTGAAGATTTCAAGTTTCCAAGGGCGATGCCGGCCCACACTTCTGGAAGCTGATCAGGTGCCTCGAATGACAAAAGCATCATTATAGCTCTTGAGGGGAAAAGCTGAATGGCGTCATGCTGGATGACGCTTCCATTTCCTTCGTCGTTGCCAGCCTTTTACAAAGCAGCGTTGAGTTGCTCACACGTTTAAGACACCACAAGAGGTGGCTCTTAATAGCGTTGGGGACTTTGATTCTGGTTTGCCGAAACCAGATTAATTGCAGCCCTGAATAGGCGCGAGGAGTAGCACTGCTTGCTCCTCAGGGTAAAAGCGGCGTGTTTGCACAGAACGTCTTTATAAACTCCTGGGGGGCTGAGGTTGGTTTGGCTTTATTTTCCTCCCTTTCCCCTATTCTTCATATTTGAGCACTAAATCAACACCATATGATGTCTGGTTCATTTTCTCATTAGAGCTACTCTGTTGACTGTATAATTTCCCGGCATCACGTTGCAGCACTGCTACTTCTCAGATGACACCCCAGCAGCCAGAGTTTGTGCATCTGAGCATCCAGGCTCTGCTTTCCACAGGGAGGAAAAACAATTTGACTCCTGGGGGTTTCTCTGAATCCCAGGAGTCTGAGGAAGCATGACACAGAATCATAGAATTTTAGAATGTTTTGGTTTGAAAGGAACCTTAAAGGTTACCTCATTGTAATCCCCTGCCATGGGCAAGGACATCTTCCAATAGACCAGGTTACTTAAAGCTACATGCAACCTGGTTCTGAACAATTCCAGGGATGGGGAACCCACAACTGCTCACAGTGGAACCTGTGCCAGTGCCTCACCAATTTCACAGAGAAGATGTTCTTCCTAATACCTAATCTAACCCTGTCAATTTGAAGCCATTGCCCCTTGTTCTGTCACTCCATGCCTTTGTTCACAGTCCCTCTCCAGCTCTCTTGTAGCCCCTTTAGGGGTTCTAAGGTCTCTCTTTAATCTTCTCTTCTTCAGGCTGAACAACTCCAGCCCGCTCAGCATGTCTCCATAGCAGAGTTGATCCATCCCTTGGAGCATCTTGGTGGCTTCCTCTGGACTCACTCCCCAAGGGGTACATGCCCTTTGTATGTTGGGGTCCCAGAGCTGGACACAGGACTGCAGGTGGGGTCTCACCAGGGCAGGGGTGAGCTGCACTCTCCTGAGGTGCCTGGAGCCATCCCAGCACACACACTGGTGTGTGACACTGTAAGTATTGAGGCATATGCAGTGCGTGCATTTAAACCCAGATCCAAACCCCTGCTCAGATTAGGAGCTGGTACATGGGGTACACGGAATTGGGATAGAACATAGGAAAACAGTGAATAAAATATTGAGACGGAGTGCAGACAATGTTTTGTTTCTAAACTGCAAAGTTTCGCTGTAAATTTTGTAAACGAATTTCAAAGAGTGTCTGATCAGCCACTGAACGCAGTCCAGAGCCCCAGCTGGGCTGTCGCCATCCTTGTCCAAGCCACATCCCTCTTTGGAAAAGAAGTCTTCAATAACATGTTAGTAAACAATATCCTGTGCTGGAAAAAATTATTTACAACTCAGCGGGGAGCAGCCCAGACATTAAAGCCCAGACACTTTTAAATGCCGTGGGATGTAGCAGAGAACGTTTCCCAAATCCCGGCAGGAGCGCTGGAAGCGCTCAGGGCCCGTAGGGTGCGGCGGCCGCCAGGGGGCGCGGCGGTGCCCCCGCAACAACCTTTAATTGGCTCCTAAGGCGTGTAATTAATCGCCCCTCGCCCCCGAAGGCTGTGCCCGGTGAATGGGGCTTGGGCTCCACGCGTGGCGTGGGTGCAGGAGCCGGTTTTTCACTTGCCGGACAAAGGGTGATTCTTACGGGTTTTGGAACCTGCTCTCCCACCCCAGGTAAGTTCCAAAGCTGGAGAGAACAGCAAGTCTCTCCCAGTTCCTGCAGCAGAAGCGCTGCCGGATCCACGTTCCCGCCTGGAATGTCTTCCATGGCTTTATTCCTCCTCGCTGGGACTTCTGCAGTGCAGAGCTTGCAAACAGATTTCTGCCTTTGGACAAACATCTTTGCTGGGATGAGGTCAGTGGGACTCTACTGTGGTCCTCAAGAGTCTGGCTGGGCTAAAGGAGCATCTTCCTTTAGGGAATTGTGTTTTCCTGTCAACATGCTGTTGGCTCAAGGTCACTACTGTAGCTGCCCCATCGTACCACACTGTCTATCCCCACCAGACGGGATTACTTCTCATCCCAGACACAGGTTTTGCTCCTGATGTGATTCCCAGGCAGAAGCATCAGCTGTGCCCAGGAAAGCCGGGTGTGTAGTACTCCTATCTGCCTCATGTGATAGGTAAGGGCACAGGTTTGCAAATCCTTCCTTTAGATGAGAAAGGTAGATAGCTTAGAAATCCCTCATGATGGCAAAGTCCCAAAGTGAAGTCAAACAGGAGGAGTTTAATTTTTTGATTATTATTTTTTTTAATTCCTGGATAAATGTTTATTACTTAAACATAGACACACACACACACACACATCTGCTTTTATACTTTCACATTTCTGACAGGATTTTCCACCTCGTCCCTTCAAACCTATTTTTGGGGTTTCTTCCCATGCCTGTAGATTTGCCACATGTGGAGTACAATCACTGTCATGGAATCAAATGCCAGGTTAATTCTCCTAGGAGACCTTTCCCTTTCCTTCTTCAGCCCATTGATAACATGCTCTGATTCCCTGGCCACTGTTCAGCAGTACAGATGCTCATTTTTCTCTACCTGCAGTGAAACCCCAATGTGCTCACAGCCTGCATCCCAGCACCATCCCAATGCCATCCCAGGGCCACACATCAAGGCCTGGCACATTCAGCTCTCACATTACCCTCTGTCACAGGCTGGCTGGCCACCATTGGTGTCACTTGTCAGAGAAGTTGTGACAGCCACAGATTTATTCACTGGGATTAGTGCTAGCACAGCTGAAATCATATTTTCTGCCCTTACACAGGGTATGGGACAAGCCAAAGGGTTTGGTCCTGGTGGGCAAGTGAGCCCATGGGATTCAGCCAGGGGCACTAAACTCTGTGAGAGGCTGACCATGGGCAGCAAAGCCTGGATGGCGGTTACAGGGAGAGGGCTTGTAGAGGTCACCACTCCAAATCTCAGCTCCCTCTTATTCTTTATGCCACTCGTGGGAGTCATGGTGGTTATTACCCATTACAGCCAACCCCACTGCTGTCAGGGACAGGTACCAACTCCTTTCAGAGTTGAAGATGTTTTAACAGCAATGAGCACTGGCTGCCAAATCAAAATGAGAGGAGAGGAGCAGAGAGGACAGACAAGGGGAGGAACCTTCCCTTGGGAAGCGCCATGGCCAGCTCTCCTGTACACCTCTTATATTTATGGCATGTTTCTGCCGCCTTTAAGCCATAAATTTTGTCAGTGACTGTCCCTTGGTGCCTCCCTGAGATCCTCTGTCCGGGATTTACTGCTCAACTTTGCAGCAGAGAAATACAGTGCTGGCCACAACTCATGGTGACGTACCTGCCAGCCCTGAGCGCTGGATGCTTTCCCAGCTTGCCCTCCGCCAGAGCCTGGCCTTGGACACCACCACATTTTATTTAGAACCCTGTTTTGCTGCTTTGCCACAGGTCTTCAGGTTGGGATCTCCTGCGGTGACATGTCTTCAGGCTAAGCAAAGGACCAGTGCTCTGCAGGCAAGTGGGACTGTCCTCAGGGGAGCCGGCAGACGCCGTGGGTGCGGGAGCGTGTGATGAGTATCGTATGTTGCTGTTGGGTTTCACGGACTGCATACAGGTTTGGGCTTCCTGTCCTCTTTGATATCACAGAGCCCATTAAAGTTTCACATCTCATGTTATGAAATACGGCACACGTCAGGGTTTTTTTCCTCCTTCCTGGGCTCCTCTCAGCTTTCAGCTCACAGCCTGCAAAAACCAGCAGCCCTTCCACCCAGCATCATCCTGGAAGGGCTGGTACCCCTCACATCACTCCCTGCTGATGGTCTCCTGGGAGCTGGCTGCCCTTTCCATCCTTTCTGCCCTTTTCAAAGCTAAGGGACAGTACTGAGCCCGGCTGCTCTCCCCAGCAGCTGAGGCCAAACCCTCTCACTACATGAATGCCCACCCCATATGCATAACTGCTCTGCTTTTCCTCCCACACTTAATTCGAGATTATTTTGCCCATGGAGTGATCCACCCTCAGGTTTTACAGGATCAGCCTGGCCCTCTGCCACTCCCAAGCAGGGCAGGAGGGAGTTTCCCACCTTCTCCCCAGGAACAGGATGGCCCCAATGTCGGGGCAGTGGGCACAGTGGGAGACGGCACTCCCACAGCACGAACAGCCTGGCGCTATCAGCCTTGGCATCTCCAGCTGCATCTTCCGTGGGGGATTTATCTCCACCAAATCTGCAAACCGTAGCATGTAATTTTCCCTCCTTCCAGTCCGGGGGAGGGTTTGTGGCTGGAGCGGAACAGACAGATATTTGAGGCTGGGAGCAGGGAGCCTGCTGTGCCATGTTCGCAGCCAGCCCCACAGGGCAGCCTTGCCAGTGCAGACCGCGGTGAGATCAAAGAGGCTGTTTGCCACCAGGATCTGTCCTTGGCAGCCACTGGCTTCCCACGACAGCTGGGTATCTCATCTCAGTGAGAGGAGCCATCCAATGTCTGGATGGAGAGGAAGGATGGATTCTGTGCTTCATCAGATTTTCCCAGCATCAGTGCTGTAATTTTTGGGGCTGGATCCTTGCTGCCCACCTGCAGGCCCAAGTTTCTACACCAATGTTCCTATTTTTCAGCAAAGCATCAGCTCTCCACCTGCAGTAGATGAGGCTGGTTTGTGCTGTTCAACCTGGTGTGCACAGATGGGTCCACACTTGTGGTTTTTACCAATTTTCCCCTTTTTCAGGTGTCGCAAAATGGCACGTTCAGAAGGGGATTTTAATGAGTTGTGTCAAGATTTTGCTTAGCTGTAAGGTACAGAAAATAACATTAAGCCAGACAGAGGTAAAATAGTCTTCAGCGCAATCAAAACTGTGAGTCTGTGGCCTCAAATGCTCAGCAAGGGGAATTTCCCCCCTGCCTCCCCCCATCTGCTGAATTCTTCCTCTCTCCAGAGCTGGAGCTGAAGGTGCAGTATCACCTTGGCACCTTACTTGCTGCAAAACCTGCTTTGGGGAAAGGAATAAAAGCAAATCAGAAGCCCCTGGGGACAGGCACCCTCTGCTCCAAGGAGAGGGATGATGACCCTGTATCTGCTGACCTCCCCACTCTCAACTCAACACAATTCAGCAGCGAGAGGCCAATTAGCGCAGCTACAAGCTGTCACCCTGCTCCCGCTCCAGCGCGGGTGGGCAAAGTGGTGCACACATGCCCGGCAGCGTTGTCACCGCACCTCGGCCTCCCAAAACCCAACTCCCCGCGGGATAAAGCCAGAGGTGGTTAATGAGAGTCCCAGTGGAGGGGAGGGCCGGTGCTCTAATTGCCGGCTCCAGCCGGGGGTCACCAATTAGGAGGTGAGGTGCCAGCGATGCCGCACGTCCGAGCACCCTGCTGCCGTGCCGTGATGAGCCGCTGAGGTGCCTGGGGCTGCTCCCACCTGGCTGCCTCTTTCAACAAGTGCTTTTGTCTTCGTCGCAGGCTCTCACGCTGGCTGTGCTCCCGGGGGCTTCGTTAGCGCCAGGGGCTTCGTTAGCACCGTGCGCACGGGAAGCCGCGTTCTCCCTCCAAAGGCAGAGCAGAGGATGCTCACCCAGCGCCGTGTGATGGGAATAGCAGTATCAGCCCCTCCGCAGTGGCCATTTAGCGTTGTGCAATTTAGTATCACTCTCGCAGTCTTCCCAGTATAAATTAACGCCTGCAGCCCCAAGACAGCAGCATGATGCTCGATGCCTGCCCATGGAGAGGGGAGCACGAGCGGCAAACTTGGGGGCGTTCATCACCCCTCTGCTGGTATCCAGTTAGGGGGAGTGGCATCCCCAGTGGCCCTACGGCAGAGACCTGGCAAGGCCAGGCATCCACAGCAACCTGGCATTGCTCCTGCATGCTGGGGTGCTCCCACTCTTTCCCTCTGATGTGGATTCTCTGGTGTGTGCGAAGGGTTGGGTCCCCACTGCAGTCGCAGTGCCCTGCTCCGCACGAGGAAGAGGAGGGGGCACACAGGGTGGAAAGGGGGACAAGCAGATACAGCCATAACAAACCGCGGCCGCTCAGCCAGGAAGGCTCCGCGGTCGCAGCCGAGCTGCCGTTCATTAAACCACTCTGCTAATTAAAGCAGAGCGCGGTGTCTGGCGGGCAGGCAGCAGCCCCGGGTGCGGCTGGGTGGGCCGGGGCCACCCAAAGCCACGTCGGCGGGTGCCAAGGTTGCCAGCGCCCCGGGGAGCAGCTGCACCGCCGCCTCCCTGCCCGCCTCCCGCCGGGAATCGCCTCCTGGCGAAGGCGGGGGGCTTGGGGGACCCCGCAACGCTGCCCTCTGCCCCGGCGGACTCGGGACTGTGTGACTGCACCGAGACTGATGGGGAGCAAGGATGTTCCCGCTTACAAGGGCTGAGAACACCCTGAACTCGGATGCCCCATAGGGACCTGCCCGGGGCTGCTGGGGATGGCTCACGGTGCTGATGGAGGCTGCGTGGAGCTGGACCAGCTGTGGTGCTGTTCCATCTTGGCCAAGCTTTTAATGCCTCCCTGGCCCAGGACCGTGCCCTTTGGTGAGGATGGTAACCCAGCCCTGCGTGCCCATCGCCTCTGGCACGGGAAACATCTCCCCTCGCAGGAGAAGGCTTTATTCACCCTTCAACCCCCTCTTCCAGCAAAACGCTCTAGATTACACAGGATGGAGGTGCAGGGTATCCCGGGCTCCTCTCTGCAGGCTGAGCCAGGGGGCACCACCACCAGCCCTGGATATAGATAAGCCCCTGGACGCTTCCCAGGGCTGGCAGCTTCTTGCTGCCGTGGGCCAGAGCACGGCCGTGCTTTGGAGAGCAATGTTATCAGAGCTGGTGCAAGGGCCAGCCTTGCCAGCCAGTGATTCGGCCATTGCCTAAAATAAAATCCATGGGGGTAAAAAAAAGAAAAAGAGGGAGAAAGAAGCCCGATTGGATTAATAATTCAGGCTGGCAAGAGAACAAACCCCTCCAGAATCCACCTTCCATTATGTGCCCACAAACCACATAAAATGGAAAAAGAAAGAACAACATGAAAGCCCAACGACCTTGAACTTCAGTGGCAGACCCAGATGTGCAGAGGTGCAGGGCAGAGGGGATGGGATGTGGAGATGGTCCCTCAGTTTAGGGTCCCATGCTCTCCTGCTGCTGGGGGCTGGGCAGGATGGATACTGGGGTGCCCCTGGTGAGGTGGGGTGCAGGATGCAGTGCTTGGGGGTGGCCAGACCACACAAAATGCAGTCTGGACAGCTCCAGGCCCTCCCTGCAAAATACAGTTCAGCAAAAATGTGCTAAATCCTCAAACTCAAACAAGGTTTGCCTGCCACAAATTGCAGGGAGATTTGGGAAGGAATTTGCTACCAGAAAAGCAGTTGCAATCTGGATGTTAAATATTTGGGGTAGAGACCTCCACATCTGGAGCAGGGGGATGCTGTCTTTAGCACTGAGCTGGGGCAGGGCTGCTAGGGACCGTTGGAAATAATTATAGCCAGGTATTTATAGCCCCCTTTCCAAAAGAATCTCTTTGGAGACTTTTTCGCTCCACAGGAGCACAGCCACTCGCTGCCCTGTCCCCCTCCCCTGGTACCCAGCCCCATCCCTCCCTGCTGCCTCTCCAGCCCCCAACCTGCCCTGGCCATGGGACCCTCATGCTGGGAAAGCAAATGTAGTGGTTCAGCCTCTCTCTCTCTCCCTCACTTCTTTTTTGTTGCTGTTGTGATGAGAAATTGTTCAAAAGAAGCCCTCTGCTATCAGAAATCTGCCTGGGTAGTCTAGAAAATAGGGGAGGAGATAAATCCTGCTTGTGTGAGCTACTGGGGACTCCCTGACACCTTCTCCTGTGGAGGAAGACAAATATTTCAAGTCATTGCTCTGCAGCGCCATGGCAGAACATCCCAGGAGAAGCCAGATTTGGGATGTGTTGCTGGGTATTCTCTGGGCCACCAGCTCTGTTTTGCATGTTCAATATTGTTAATATTCTTTTATGCTTTTGTTAAATAAACTGTCAGCGTAGCGTGGCTCCAAGCACTGCCTCAGACACTGCTGTGCCAATTTAAACTTCTGATCTTCTACTAAAAGCTCACAGCATCTCCCCATGAAGGTGTTTTCCATGGACATGGGCAGGGGAAGCTGGAGGGCTGTGAGCCCTACCCAGCCGCAGCAGGCAGGGGCTCTGATGGAAATTGTTTTATCTTAATCTCACCCTGGAAAAAATTTCCTGCGTGCCCAGTTTCCATCTCTTGTGGTTTCAGAGCCGGTTCATGTCCCAGGGGCAGCATTGGGAGGGTCTTGCCCTGAAAAATAGGATGGTGGTTGTGGGATGACCGACCCCACATCCTTCACTTAATCAGGATATATGTTTAAATGTGCTCTGTAGGTCAGGAGATAAAACCAAGATGAAGATTATGTATCTCTGTTTCCCTGTCCATACTTCTGCAGTAGTGTTGCTCCAGAAACCCACAATAAATCCGCACTCCCCAAGGCTGAAAGGCAAAAATCTCCTTAAAACCCCTTTTAACTCCAAAGAGGGGTCACAGTCCTGGCTGTTGGTAGGACTGTACATGCAGCACAGTGGTGCAAGAAGGAATCCAATATCTTCAGACACCAGGGGAGTAAGCATTAATGAGCTTACTGTGAGCTGTATTAATGAGCCAGCAGCTGGAAGGCAGAAGCTTTTACCATGGGAGTGGGGCAGCCCCGGAATGTCAAGCGGCATCGGGATGGGGACTCAATGAAACCCACAGGCTGGGAAAACAGCAGAACCACTGCCCGCCCAAAATCAAAATATATATATAGTTAAAAGAAAGCACAGGCATTGCAATGAAATAGCTATATGTGGTTTGAAATCCCCTGCTCAGCTCATGCCAAAGGAATTTCCAGGCCTGGTTTAGATCTGATTCAGCAAAGCTTTTATAATGGTGTGGAGGGTGTTTGGAGGACCTGGGGCTGTGGCGGGTGCTGGGCTACAGCAGCCCCTGTCTGGCCAGGGCACTCACACCAGGCTCTCCATCAGGAGTCCTGAGGTACGAGAGCTGGGTGTGGGAGCTTGGGGCTGCCTGTAAAGCCATTGTTTTCTTTCTCCAGCCTCAGTCCTGCAGAAAACAGAGCTGGTGCCTTCATGAGCAGGGATGTGTATGGTGCTTGTAGGTCTTGCCCTGACTTAAGCCCAAGTTATGGGCCTCGTGGGATACAGGATCAGCCCCAGGGGTGATCACATTCCCCCAGGTTTCATGAGATCATTAGATGGGGTGAAGGGAGAGACTTCTGCTGCCAGCACAACCCTTTCTAGGCACTGAAGAGTCTGCACAGTGAGGTGGCTCCTCTGGGGACCAGGCACATCCACAGCCCTGGTCTTCTGCAGGGGGGCTCTGGCTGCAGGAAACACACCCCCCCTCCTCCCTCAAAGTGAATAAATCAGACAAAACAAAGGGAAATGGTGAAAGTTGTGGTGTCCCAGTGCCAGGCACTGGAGATGATGGTTTCTTTAGGCAGAAGTAGGAAGAAAAACAAGCAGTGTACGCAATTATCTCCCTCCCCCATGAGTCACTCGGAGGGCTGAGAATTTTTTTTCCACGGCTAAGAGTTCCCAGAAACTGGTGAGCTGTCTGTCTGGGGGGTGTCTGTCTGGAGGGGGATGGTGTCTGTCCAGGGATGGGTGAAACAAAGCCATGGTCTATGATCCATGGGTCCCCCCTGCCAGTGAAAGTCCCAAAGCTTTAGAGGCAGAGAGGGGTCTGGGGAAATTCTCTGCATCCATCCCCCCACAAACCCCACAAACCCCACAGACCCCACAAACCCCACAGACACTCCTTCGTCCTTCAGTCCCCAACACCGGCTGCAGCTAATCCTCGGATAAATAAACCAGGGGTGTAAGAGAGGGACCATCGGGGGCTTCAGAGTCAGTCCTAGGAAGGAAACTTACTGTCAGATATTGGGCTACTTCCACCCACAGATGGATTCCCCATGATTCTAGCAGAAAGTGTCCCTGTCCATGACTGGGAGGTTGGAACTAGAGGATCTTTAAGGTTCCTTCCATCCCAAATCATTCCATGATTTTATGATCCCTGCACCCCAGCCTCAGATCCCTCTGGCCAGGAAGGGTTATCCAGGGACGACAGCACAACCCCATAACCCGGGGGAGTTCCGCAGATGAAGATGCTGCTGCTTTGATCAGGCTCTTCAGAAGCTTGATTTAAAGCTTGCAAGCCTCTTCCGAAACACTTTTCAGTCTAATTATTTTTCAAGATGAAAGGGAGAAAAAGAACCCCAAACCCTCCTCTTTGCTCCTCATCTTTAAGGTGAAGCCTTCAGTGGAAAGGATGCCCTGCAGCCCTGGCCAGGGGCTGCATCCAGCGGCCCCAAAGTGCCAGCACAGCCCATGCATTACACATCCCCACTACCTCTGCACGCTCTCCCCCCTCTTCCTTTCCATTTCAGGATTATTGAGGAATAATTGCATTATGAAAGACAGCTCCAATCTGGCATTAAGGAGCACTTCTCCCTGACTTTGCAGCACTGAAGGTCCCGAGCCCCAGCGCACGGCGGTAATGGAACTTACCGCAAGCACTCAGGGAAAGAGCTCACATCGCTTCAGCTAAGACACTTATTTACTTTGAGCACATCCTGAGTCTCTTCCCTCCTTTCAAAGGCTCACGTCTGCCAAGAACACACCTGGGGCAATGGCAAAGGAGAGGCTGAGCTGCAGGGGTGTTGGATATACTGTGGGGCAGCACCTTATGCCTGCAGGATGGATGGTATCCCTTTCTCCATGCCTCAACTGGGTTTAAATCATGGGCAGTACAAACCATTGCAATGTTGGACACAAACTAAATCTTTGCATAGGGCAGAGTGAAGAGAATGCGTGCAGCAAAATATGTGCCAGGAGGGTGCACAGCAATACTGCTGCCTCACCTTCCTCTCTCCCCTTCCGCTCCCCTGCTATGAAGAGGAGGGGTCATCCCCATCCCACCCTGAGCAGGAGTTGAACCTCTGGCACAGCCACTGAGATCCTTTTGATTTGGAGCCAGGTCTTTCTTCACTACCTTGATCCCCGATCCCTTCCAGCTGCTGCCGCCGTCTGCCTTGTGGTTCTTTATCAAAGGCTGTCTTGAAACCCCGATAAACCGTGGCGTATGCAGCGAGGCTCCCAACCTTGCACGTAACCACTCAGACACACTGTAGAGATTAGCCAGAGTCCAGTTCTCCTCTGCTTGCCCATCTCTGCCAAGAGCCTGGCCTACCTAAACCAGTGACAACAGCAAGTGTATCTCCCTGAGACTGAACACTTGCTCACGCTTTAACAAATGATGTGCCCAGCTGTGCCACGCAGGCATCACCCCCGGAAACGTGCTGCGTACAGGAACAACACGTCTGTCTGAAATGTGTGGTCCTCAGAGGCAGCTCAAACACCCGGCATTTGGAGCCAAATCTGGAATATATTCTGGCTGGTGGCTGGGCTTGTCAGCATTGCAGATGGATGAGCTGTTGTCACAGGCCTTATGACAAACCTTCTCATGAGTCTTTATGTGAAAATCTGAGAAAGATCCAAGAACAAGCTCACCTTCAGGCTTGGACAAGGTCTGATTTGGCAGCATCCCTCCTGTTCCTGTACAAAGGGCTGAGCAAGGGCTGGGCTGTCCGTGGAGGCTCTGCACAAAGCTGGGTGCTGCTGCAGGGAAAAGCTTTTCCAGCAGAGCAGAAGCAAATCCAAACTGCCTTTGTGGCTGTGGAAACTGAGGCAGGTGCAGACAGGGGCTTGTCCCAGATCACCCTGCAAACCTGTTTTCTCCCACTAACATTCATGACTACCACTCACCCCTCTAACTCTGCCAGAGCCGTTCACACCCTTGGGTCCCACTACAGCCAGCAATGCCAAGTGATAATGATTTATTATTATTATTATTACTCCTGCTATTATTATTGCTGCCTAGATAATCCCCTGTCAGAATATAAATGTGCCTCCCCTTCCAGCGTGAAAGTGTCCTGCTTAATGATGTTGTTTTCCTCTCACTGGTACCTTCAGCTCTGACATATCGAACGTTAATGGCACCAGGAGAGCTTTGGCTGCTTTGCTTCTTTAGAAGACAGGTCATTATACCATCAGCCATCCTGGTACGAGGACTGCTCTTCCCTCCTCCTTTATTAAGATTTGCCTTTCCTTGATTAAATTAGCTTGAACGGCTTGCTTCCGCGGGAGGGATGGATGCCTCCATTATCGCCTATTCCCTCTGAAAAGGATGGGGGGAAAAAAAAAATACAGCGTGGCCCAGGATAATTGAATGAAAATTTAATGAGCACTTGCGAGAATACGTTAAGAGAAATGCCAATCGATAGAAAACTGATTTCCCGTTTTTAGCACCAAATGGACTCGCGCTGGAGAAGTCATTCCCCTCCACCCGTGGCAAGAGTAAGAGGAAAGGCTGGAGCAGCCAGCCTGCCCCTCTGGCAAACACGGCTGCGAACTGGGGACACAGAGACAGAATTAAGTTATTAACACACTGTTAATAGTTTTGCAAATGAGGCCTGTGTCTGGCTGTCCTCTTACTCGGGGCAGAGCAGGCAGCTGTTGTAAGCAGAGTAACAGCCTCTGACCACAGAAGAACATGAATGGAGGCTCAGCAGCCAGTACCACCCACCTGTATTTCTCTCCTTGGTTTACTTGTTGGGCACTAACCAGCTGGTGAAGCGGTGAGCACGGGGAGCTCTGGTGCAGCCAACCCCCAGCAAGGATGCAGACAGTCCAGTCACCTCCAAAGCTCTCACACAAGCAGCTTGCTGCAGGGCCCAACCCTCCATGTAATGCACATCTCCCATCCCAGAAATACTACGGGGAAAAGGCCTTTCCAATGTTGCAGTTGCTTCCACCATGCCAAGTTTGCAAACATAGTGCATGTCCCAGGTAGGTTTTCCCAAGGCACCTCGGCTCCACCAGTCTGGGTTTTTCTTGGGAGCTCAGCCCAGGACCTTACCCAACTCAAAGCCTTGTCAGCAGCTGAGTCCTCAATGAAACTGCGATGCTTTTGCTCCTGAGGCTAAAGGCATCCTCAGCAGTGACCCATGGCGACCACTGAAGCAACTACAGGTTCAGTCCTGTTGGCCATTCCTCAGAAAACCCGTCAATAAAATATATCTACCTGAGAAAAGAGTGGAGATTGCAGGTCTCTGCCTGCTGCTGCTGGAAAATGCTTTTCATCCTTTTGATGAAAAAGCAGGAGGTTGCCCAAAAGCTGCACTTTATTATCTAAAAGAGCCTCCGTGTGGGCTCTTGGCATCACCCCATCAGCCCCCCAGCAACAGGGCACACACTATGGTTGTTCACTCCTGCAACAAGACCCTGCAAACTCAGGCCACTTTTCCACTTTTTATTACCATCTTTCCGAAAAGAAAGGATCTGAGCAGCCATCCTGGCAGGAGCAGTAACCAGGCTATGCCACACCACAAGGACTGTCCCAGTGTCCCCAGATGGCTTGTGAGCCCTGCGGAGCGGCCTTTGGACACACTGATACTCTCATGTGCACGTCCTACAGCCCATGTCCAGCTCACTTCTGAGCTCCACTGTGTCCCGGGAAGCTCTGGTTTCACCCCAGATGCCCCGGCCAGGCAGGGCGGTGGGGGGACCCCCGGGAACCTCCACCCTCCCGTGGCCGCCCTGCACAAAGCAGCCCATTCTCGGCAGCTTCCAGCGCCGCTCCACAGCAGTAAATATTGCATTAGCTGTGGTGGGCCAGGGCCCCGGGCCCTTTTCCAGCTTGGCAGGCTCCTCTCGGCCAGCCAGCAGAAGAAGCCGGGATTATGCGAGCTGGGTACAGAGTGAGAGGGGCAGAAAGCAGCCCCAGAGGAGTGCTGAGGCAGCAATGGGTCATCTCCATCCTGCTTTCTGAGCTGTGATAGCTGACAAAATGCTTGTGCAACATGTGGCTTTGGTGGAGTTAAAACTTTCCTCTTGAGGGGAAAGAAAAAAGAAAAATATAGTGAATTTTTGGACCAAAGCATTTGGGAATCAGAGCCGAAAAGCTTCCAGCGTTGATCTGAAAAGGGCTTTTCCGCTCCCAGGCCATGCTCTGGGGTTTTGCCGTCATGATTTTGAAACTTTCTGGAATTTGTCGGGTTTTGTTTCTGCTTGCTGGGAAAGGTCACGGCTTCCCGGGCAGGGAGGGAGAGCTCTACTTTCTGGCACAGCCCTTTGTGCCCAGCCTGCCCTTGTTGGGAGCCTCACTGCCCCAGCATGCCCACTGCAGAGTTCTGGGGCAGAGAGGACCTGGGGAGACAAGACAGAGGCATTAATAGATCACTCCATGAACAAAACCTGCATGCAAAATCCAATAATAGTGGCATAAAAGAAATCCAAGGTGGTCCCTCCAAAACTGCCTGGCTAAGTGAGTTCCCAGTCCCAACTCCAGCGTTTCCCCTCCATCCCGCGCACAACAGGCCTTTTGTTAAATTTCACATCCTGAAAGAATTTAATAGCATTTTTATTTTTAATCCATCACATGTGTTTTGTTTGGACTAATTCAACAGGGCTCTGTTCACAAGGACTTCTTTTCCAACATCACTAAATTTTTCAAGGCTTAACCTGTTGACAAGGACAGGACGCATTGGTCCCATGTTACACGAGCATCATTAGGTGCACAAGGACTCAAGCCCAGTGAGCAGATGGGGTGGTCAGGGAATTTTGCTGAGCGTGGGAGGAGAAGTAGAGCACTGCACGGAGGGGAAGCTGTCACCCCTTTCTTTTGGAGGGGACTCCAGGGCTGCTCAGCCATGATTTTGCATAGACCTGTACTTCTGCAAACCAGACAATTTTACCCACAAAATGGCGTTTTGCTGGGGAGGATCTGGTCTTCTCATTGCCCAGCTGAAGGACTGAGCTTGGGACTATGGGGAACAGCAACACTAATGTCCGTTAATTGCTGTAATTCAATTAATGCCTGCAGTGGGGTGCAGCTGGACAGGGAACTAGCCTGTCTGTCAGGAGCCCAGGGCTGGTTCATGGTCACAAGGCATTCAAGCAGAGGCCTAACCTTAAGCCTGGGTTGAAGGCTGTCTCTGCTTGAAAAAGTGTTTGCTCCTGAGGTGACATCCTCAGATCCTGTTGCTTTTCTGCAAGGCTCAGACAGGAGGAAGGCTTGGGTACTGGGCAGCACAGCAGGCAGGAATGGCATCAGTGGGGTTAGGAAAGGGCTGGGGAGCCTCTGTGGGTGCCCAGCCTGCCTTCAGGCTTACGCGTGCTGCAGATGCGCCTTTGAGCACATCTGGATCCTGTAATAATTTGGGCCGTGAAGAAAACACGCCGACGCGAGCTCACACCCCCGTGAAGCGCCTTTGTGCGATCCCTCAGAAGTGCTTGATTCCCAATCTGCGGATTGCTGCTCTAATGAACTCCAGACGTTGTTTTGAACATCAGATACATTTCAGTTTGCTGCTGCAGACGACGTCCCTCTCCCGTGGCTCATCCCTGAGCAAGGAGCAGGAAGCAGGCAGGGCTGGGATGGCAGGGCTCAGAGATCCCTGTGGGCTGGGCGCCAGGGCTGCCTGCCCTGGCAAGGCAGCATCCCTGGACTGAGGCTGGATGGTGGCTTTCAAGGGACAATAGCACAGCATGAAACCCCACTTCAGACACTCCTTGCTCAAGAGAAGCACAGCCAAGAAACCGCCAGCAAGGCGGGTTTTATCGCTGCAGGGCTGAGCCGTCAGCCCCCAGCACGGCTGCAGTCAGCACGCCTGGCTGCCCCTGGGGTCACGGCTGTGTGCCCGGCTCTCCTGGGGCTGGGTTTGAGCTGAGAGTTTTTAAGGGGCACCAGATTATCCTGTGGACATTATATCTACGTGCAGGTGACCATTTGGTTTAAACCCAAGCTAGCAAATGGGCATTACAACACATCCTGTCCTGGACAAACAGCCGGCTGCCACTTGAGGCTGCAAATGGAGTGGGTGCATTTTATAAAAGCTTTTTTTTGAGCTGCTCAGTGACAAGCAACAAGATTTCCCTCCTCCCTGTTGCTGATGGCAGCCAGGGGTGCTGGGCACAGGAGTGTCCTGACTGAGGGAGGACAACTCGACAGGAGCTCACAGAACTTGATGGCCAGTCAAGGTTGAGAGCATCGTGGTGAGTCACCATCGCCAGCTGCCAGGGTCTGGAGGCCTCTAAACCTTTGCTTTGATCAAAATATGAAACCAAAGGCAGAAAAATCTCCACAAGGCAGTCTCTGGGACACCTTCTCTAAAGCCATAAAATTGATTGAGGGCAAATTGAGGCCACCAGTGCTCCTGGAACACGTCTGCCAAAAGGGACAGCAGGACTTTTTCCTACCAGCAGCAAGGGACTAGGGACAGGGGCTTTCCCATTTACCAGCCTTTAACAGAGCAGCTCCATGAGCCATCTGGGAGGTCTGGAAGGATGCCTTGGCCTGGAGATCCTACAGCAGTCACCTGGGGACAGCCAGCGGGTGCCCTGCATTTATTTATCTCCTTCCACAAAATGCCTGAGCAGCTCATGCCAAACCACTGTGGCCCCCTCATTAAATCAACATGTGCCCTGGCATGGCAGGGCTTGGAGACCACTCGGTTGATCAGCTCAAGGGTGGGTTCTGTGTTTGGGTTATGTTTGATACCAAAGTCAAAATTAATCATCTGACAAATCCAGGATTTGTCACAGATTTGCAATAGAGCCCCAAACTGAAGGAAAATTCTGCTCTGGGTGGAGTCCAAGGGTGCTGTTTTGTGCAGGGATCATGTTCAATTAGTGGATATATTTTGTCCTTGGGAACTGGATCCCTTCAAACTGGCTCCCTGGCAGGGGTGGCGCAAACCTCAGCCACTCCCTGAGAATAAACCTGCCTGGATAAACTATGAAGAACGAGGAGACAAACATCCCATTCACCAGCTCTCCTGGAAAAGTTGTCAGGATAACTGTCATTGCCAAAGCCACTGCAGCCAAAGGCATCTCTCTCTGGCACACAGGAGCAGGCAAGGATGAGCCTGGGGGTCAGGGCTGAGCCAGGGAGGAGGTGGAAGTGGTACAGCTCAGTGGAGTGGTCAGTTTGCTGCTTGGCCATGGGAAACGTCCCACTGTGGTGCTCATCTCAGTGGGGGAAATCTCTCTAAGTGGTGCTTTGGTCCCTTGCCTGTAGGAAAGGACAGTAATTCTTCTCCACTGGGAGCTTTGAGGACAAACTGAGGCTTTGTGTGTGAAAGTGGACTTTAGTGTGGGGAGAAAAGGGACTGAAGAATGGCCAATGGGAAGCAGAGAGGGGACTGAGGTTGCTTTGTGCCGGCGTAGGCCTGCCCAGATCGCAAGGGGGGCATGTTGCTGGGAACATATTGGGAGCACACTGGAGAGTTGAGCTGTGCTGGCTGGTTGCTGTGGCACAGACCATGCTTGGCCCTTTTTCCTGCTTTACAAGCGAGAACTCCCATCCATCCAATCACACCCCTGTGTCCATGTGCACTCCCATGCCCACGTGCATCCCTCTGCACCCAAGCACCCCGCATGTCCAGCCTGGCATGCCAGGACACAGCTCTTACTAACACAATGCCCCCATCTCTGCTTTTTGTAGGATGATTTTTCACTTAAACCATTTCTTCAGCCCAGATCTCAAAGTGTTGCAGATTCATACCTGGCTATGCCAGATCTGACAGCCTAATTTAACAGCACCCATTTTTAAAAGAAAAGGGTCACTTGCTGTTGTGAATGTGAGTCCAGAGCTGTCCCAGTCCATCCACCCTGGGCAGAAAGGTCCACGTGGGGCAGAAAGGGATGCAGTCCGGGGTGGGACAGTGTCAGGGATGTTGCATTCCAATGCTCACTGATTCTGTCCTCTGTTGTATCTGAAATAATAATTTCCTCACCCAGGGAGAAGCATCCTCAAAAGCATCTGACCTGCTGCTGCCTTTCCTACTGAGAAATCCCTGTCCTGCAAGTGGAGCCCACTCAGGTGTGACCTCTGCAGTGGTGCATCCCATGGAGGAAGTATGGGATCCAGATGCCAGGAGTGGGGTTTGGTTTGCTTTCAATATAAGGCATACGAAAAGGTCCAAGCAGGGACTATTTATTGATTTTAATGAAAATAATATGTTGCCTTGAATGAGGATGTTAATTAAAAGGCACCCGCTGCTGTTTATCGCTGGCTGGGTCTCTGGCAGCAGTAAAGAGAGAAACGAGTGGGGGAGCTCATGCCAAAACCTCCCCGCAGGGAAGGTGGATGATGCCGCGAGCAGGATGCAAGGCTGGAGCTTTCCCGCTCCCCTCTGCTTTGAGGGAGCAGCTCTGAAAATAAACTCTTATGAAAGCTGGGCCTGGCAAGCAGCATTGCTGGAAAAGGGGTCTGAAACCCAGGCCCTGCTCTGGCCAGCCCTGCCACTCACAGTGAGTGGGTCTGGGTGAATCCTGCCCCAGCTCCCCTATTTACTTAATAATTTCACACAATAGCATCCTTTATAGAGATAGATATTTTGGGTTTTTTATCCTTGTTATGCATGAGACCACTACGCAGACAAAGAGGCACCATGAGCATAAAAACTTGCTACATCTTGCCTAAATTTAAAAGCAAAATTGAATTCTTAAGGCCCCATGGAAAGTCACTGAACCTGCCATGCAAGGTCTGCTGGCACAAAGGCAGGGATGCTAAATAAAAACCCCTGGGTGAATGCTAGACTCTTCTGATATAGATCCAGCACCGGGCTTGGAGGCGGGGAATTGCTTCTCAGTCGGGTTCTTTTGTCTGGAATTATTTCAGTTCATGAAGAATTCTGCTTGTGAGGTGTCCCACTCACTTGCCGGTAGTTCCTCCAGTGTGCTGGCTTGATGGGGCTTCTGCTTGTCCCTAATTTCTGGCCCTGCATAGCACCTCCTCCCTCCAGGCAGTTTGGAGGTTTTGTAGGTTGATTTTTATTCCCCCAGCCCTCAGCCACCCTTGAGCATCACCCTGGTCTTCCTCCTCCAAAGTGGTTTTCTGGTGATGGATCAAACACCATTCTTGGTGCGAGATGCAGAGTCCATTTCCACTCCACAAAGAGACTGGATTTCTTTTTCACACTCCTTTTCTCGTACAATCTATTTAGGCACAAAAACCCCAACTCCCACTGTAGGGAAGAGGGGCTGTGAGCACAGGACTGGTCTCCTCAGCTGCCCACAGAAGGGCTCATCCCACTATGCACCCCAGCTCTCTCCAGGAACGTGGGTTGAAGCTGAGGATGCTGAAATCTGTAGAGAAAATATATTGGGTTGCTTTATTAAGCAATAATCTATTGAGAGCTTCTGTGGGCTTTGGCCTACTTAATACTGAGCTTGGGGCTAAAAGCAATGTCAAAGCCAAGATCAGCCTATTACTGGAGGTAATTCCTTGTTTTCTGTTTGATTGGTGGTGTGAGATGTCCAGAAGCCATCCAGAGGCTTTTGAAGTATCTGGGGTTTTTTCTCCTCTCTCTTTCAGAGTTAACTCCCACACAGCCCATCCATAACTGCTCTGTTCTGGGGGTACCTTGTGTGTCCCCCCCATCCATGGGGAAGACAGGAGCAGGCTGGGACATGCCTAACATGCCTATGCAGAGGTGGAGCCTGGGGTCCGTACTGGCTAAGTGCAAACGATGCTTGGGGGACTTTGCAACCAACAATTAGACATGTTTACTCCTGTATTCGCCACAGGTGCTTCCCCGAGCTCTCAGTAAACAGCATCAAGATCACCTCTTCTCTATAGAGACCTCCCAGGGCAGATCTTGGCCTCCCTGAGGCTCGTGGTGGGGATGGCCATGTTACTCTGGTTTGTGGCAGCAGGATGCCCAGGTCTTGCTCATCAGATGGTGGCAAGTTTGTATAGATGGGGAAGAAAGTGAGAGTGCAACCGTTCACCTGTATCGACCCCAGTTCTTGCCAGGCTCAACCACATCAAACAGCCTGTGGGGATTGCTCAAAATTTGAGTCAAGCTGCATGAGGTGGCGGGCGGGCTTTGCAGGGCTGGTCTCGCAGCCTATCCATGGGCATGCTGAAAACAAATGCATTTAAACATTTGGTTAGAAAATGGTTTGGGGATTCTTTTAGGGTTGTTTTCTTTTTCTTTTTTTTTCCCCTTTTTTCCCCTTTTTTTCCCCTAGGTCTGCAAGCCACGGGTGAGTCATCTCCCAGCTTTCCTCAATGAGAGATCTAAAGCACTCTAAAAAAAAAAAAGACAAACCAAAACACGTCTGTTGTTTTAATCATGGCTGGGTTTCACAAGACATAGCTGGTCTGGGCTGTGATGCAACCGAGTCTCTTCTTCCAAGTCACACACACTGATTTTCATGTTTCTTCTGAGATTCTCTACCAGGCTGGCAAAGCTGCTCCACGTGTACCCTCAGACCAACCCTGGGGACTTCCTTTGCTGTATGTCTGTAAGAACATAATGTCCTGACATGCTAAGCATGATTTCTTACCTTATTTTGTTCCTCTCTGGCATGGAACAAGACACTTGCTGTTCTAATTTAAACAAGCAGCCACTGCAATCAGCTGCCCACCAAGGTCAGGGCGTTGCTGTGCATTAGCAGCCAAAGTATCGAGGGGTTTAGGAGCCGTTGCACTGTGGCCACATGTGCTGGCGACCAAACACAGCTCACCTCCTCCCTTGGAGGTTGTGTGGAGTATCTGTACACGTGTGGGGAGGGTTAGAGCACGGTTTATTTTGCCTGTGGGAAGGCGGTGAGCTGCAGCCATAGGGATTTCTGATATAAAACAGCAATCGATTTTTATCTGAGGGTAAAACCCAGCCAGCAGCCAGGGCACGCTGTGGTGTACAGGCACAGCCAGCACGGTTTGCCTGCTCTGGGAGAGCTCTGTGAAAACTGCACCGGTGAGAGGCTGCGGGGCTGGCTGAGAGCCTGCAAAGGCAGGCAGCTCTGGAAGCCTGGCAGGAGGATGCTGGAGCAAAGGGCAGAGCTGGTTCCTCCTCCAGCACCGAAGCCCAGGCAGCTCTGGATGCAGAGCTGCTGGGGGTTTTTATATTTCTTGCATTTAACACAAAAAGAGAGCTCACAATCCTGGTTTGCTCCATTTCCCCCCTCCCCTCCAGGA
>VWZD01011160.1:1933606-2005755 GCA_013396695.1 Sakesphorus luctuosus | reverse complement strand
TGTGGAGTGAGTGGGCATATTTATGAACTGTGAGAACATCAACTACAATGTCATTTTTAAGTTTGTTTTTGATGAGAACCTCTGGCTTTTCCATGACATAAATCAGCTGTTGGGTTGCGTTCTGCTGCAAGGTTGCTTTTTTGATGTGAAGGGGATATTTCCAGCACTGGGAAACACTTGGAGAAGGCTTGCATCCCGCAGAAAATCATGCTGGGCTCTTCTCATCTGTTGTTGGGATCATTTGCCATGTGTTATCATTTAGAAATGAGCTTTTTCCATTTGGCCAGGCAGGAAAAGCAGTTGAAAAACATTGCAGGCAGGAATGACCCACAGAGCCTTTTCCTTCCTCTCCTGTACCCTGCATCTCTTGCGGGAAACAGGGCACCAGGATAACATAAGGTCCTCTGTAACATCTGACAGCCCAGATCCAGCCTGAGATCCATTGGAGAGCTGCTGCTGATCATCCAAAAGGAGCTTGGGCTGCCTAGTTAGCTCCAGTAGGCACCAGTTCTAAACCTCCTGGGAAGCATTAGGAAGACTTTGCTCCCTCTCCCTGCAATGGATTTGAGCTCTTATTGCACAGAGTCCGACCTTCACTTGAGAATCACTAAGTGTTCAGTGTCTCCAAACATCAGCTCTTAAAATCTGCCTCTCTACAATGCATGAAAAAAATGTAGTCCCAGCCTTATTATTAAAAAATGTACAGTATAAAAAGCATTAAACCTGTGTATTGTATTATAGGTATTTCCAGACAATGGCTTTCCTTCTAACACGAGGCTAACCCTGCTCACATGGCTCCTGCTTTCCTTGTACGAAACCAGGAGCTTCCCTTACTCAGAGGGAAAATGAACTTTAGAATTCATTCCCGAGGGATGTGCAGCTCCAGGGATGTCCCATTAGGGGCTGTGCCCTCTGGCCCAGCAGCGCAGGTCCTGTGGGAAGGGGAAGGTGGGCAGCGGTGGGGCAGGCCATGGCTCTGGTGTCAGAGTGGCAGGTGTGAGGAAGGGCTCGTCCTGTGGAGCCCCACACCTGAGAAGCATCAGGCAGTGGCATGCAGGGCTATGAAAGGCTGCAGCCACATGATACTCCTGCAAAGAGAAAGGGCTCGTGCACTTGATTTTAGGTCAGGAGGTGCTTAAGCCTCTACTGCCTACAGAACGGAAGCAATGCTGCAAAAACAGGTAAATGTGGAGCAGTGGGGTGGTGCTTTTCCTTGTGGGGTCTTTTGCTCTGTGGGGCTGTACTGTGGGCCTGACCATTGAAGGAAGGAGCAGGAAGATGTTAAAACAGGATTGTCTCCTGGAAAAAAAAAAAGAAGCTGGTGTTCTCAAGAACTGCAACAGTCACTTATGGACCTTGGAGGGGGATTGTCTTTCTAGTCCAGAAGCCTGGATCTACACACAGAACAGCCTAAGGAGCCTCTGGGGTCTGTGGGTTGAGGCTTCATTAGGAATTAAGTGCACTTTTGCTATGTGGAGTTTTAGAAATGTGATGATTGATCACAGAGCCTGGAAGTACAAATGCAAGCACATGTGCCTGTGTGTGTAAGGTGGTATTGAATCCAGAGGGCAGCTCTTTCCAGCCTGGCATCCCCCAGTGCTGAACCACAAGCTTTGAGAGAGCAGCTTTGGTGAAAAGGTTGCAAGATGCTGCATGAAAGGGATGGTGTGAAAGCTTATGGTCCTGAATGTAACACCAAGGCAAATGCACTGGCAGATTCTCAGCTGAGATTTGTAGGGGCCTTGAGAGTCACACACCCCCATGGGTTACCAAACACCTCTTCAAACCCCCCTCCTGGGCGTGCTTCATCCTTTTCATGTGGCAAGTCACGTGTGCCACCGCGCTGCGAGCTCAGCGGAGGTGCTGCGATGAGAGAGCGTGGCCTTGCAGGAAGGCTGTTTGGTTTTCAGTGAGGCAGGAGAGTAAAGAGCATACACACCTATAAACTCTCTTCTACCAAACATCTTAGATGTGGCTGGTGGCCTCCATGGGTGTGCTGCTGCTCACTGCAACCTGTGCTTTGGGGATAGCAACAGCTACAGGTGGCCTTGTTTGAAATGGCTGGGGGCAAACAAATGGAATATTTCCTTGCTAGGGTGCTGGAAAGTTAATCCAACTTGCCCTCTGCATGCTGGAAAGGGAAAGGGCACGAGCTTCATGTGGCTGCCATGACCCAGGAGGAGTGTGCAGCAGCACCAGATAAGGTCTTCACACAAACACCTGTCCATGGGGCACCAGGGAGGGATGTGGTCACTGCTAGATGAAACACATCTGCAGAAAGGATGGAAAAGGACCAAGAGGCATTAACCATGCCTGTTTTTGACATCAGGCCTAGGTTTGTATACAACCCCACTAACAGGAGGGTGAGGATCTAGCAGATGTAGAAAGCGATTATAGTTCCCCGTATGACTTGTCATGCCTGCTGCCCACCAGGAACTTGGGTCTCCTCTGCCTGGTTCTTGTAGTCTGCTGCACTCACAAAAATGGTCCTGGTCCCATTCATATGCAGCCACTGCAATGAGATCTGCAAGGCTGGGTGCTGATGCCCAGGCTTTGTTAGTCCTGCTGCTGCCAAGAGCTATGCTGGCACCCTCTTAGAAAGCATGAGGAATTCTAGCCTGGAATTAGCTGTTACCAGTGTAAATCCTGCCCTGAGCTGGCACAGTAACTAAGTGTGTGCAGAGGGACTATGGCAGCCCTGTTTGCCTGAGGGAAAGTGGGCTGAGACCTGGACAGCTCATGACTTGAGTGTAAATCTGCTCCTGTTCATCACTGTATGCCCCCAAAACAGGCAGAAGGACTTGGGAAGTGCCAGGAGGAATGTCCTCAGTGCTCTATACTATGCCTGGTCAGGACCTCCTCCCAATTTAAAGCATTCTGTCAGTGGTGAGATCCTGGAGGGACAGGAGCTGCTGGGAAGCCCCGCTGCACTTGCCATGGGGGAGGAAGCAATGCTGGACCTGGTACATTGGCTCCGTGCCACTGGACAATCATCCTTGGCCAGCTTTGCCTGGGTTGGGGTCAGAACCGAGTGGCCAAGGCACTGAGCACGCAGCTCGCTGGTGCCGGTCTCTGCAGCAGCGCCGAGTGCGAAGGCGCCGTTCGAGGCAGAAGAGGAAGCAAGAGCAGATTTGCATGCCACGGCTACACCCTGCCCCAACCAAATTACCGGCAGATGAGCACCGGCGCACCTCCTGCGTGTTCCTTAATTTATGGCAGCAGAAGCAGGGAGGGGAAGGTGAGGGGGAGTAGGGGAGGGAGCAGCTAACATGGCCATTATACATATGCAAATACAGCTCTTTCTGGTTCTCCAGTGCTTTCCCTTTGAGCGCCCCTGTGTATTTTCCCACTACTAACAAACTGGTCACTATTCTTTATCTTTCGGAGTGCAAAGCACTTGGTGGGGAGACGGGCAGCCGGTGGCATCCCATCCCTGCTGCGGGTGCAGCAGTGCGGGGTGTCTCCATCCCCGTGCCTGCCCGGCCGGACCTGCCTGGGCACCCGGGGCTGTGTGCAGGCAGAGCCGCTGCCCACACCTGCCTGCCCGGCCGTGTGGGAGCCACGGAGCTCGCGGGCTCGCCCGAGGCCACGCACTGCGGCTGGGACAGAGAACAAAGCCGGCACTTCATTCACCTCCCCACCGACCTGCGCAGACTTCCTCCTTGGAGTATTTACCGCTTTTCCAAGGCAGCTTCCCATGGGGACAAGCCAAGCAGAAACTCTTGTGGGACTGGCCGCGGAGGCTGGGTCGGACATGCCCTTCCCATTTATCTGCTGGAGCTGCTGCCTCTGAGGAGCCCAGCTACAGAACGGGGGATATGCCGACACCCCTTGCTCTGGAGCCCTTTCGAGAGGCACCCCTCAGCCTGGGTACCTCTGGCTTTAGGTCGATCCTGTTGGAGAGGCTGAGGTTTGCCTGTCCCTGCAAATCGGGAGCAAACCTGCTGAGCAACTTTGGTATTAAAAGAGTGAGTTCAGAGTGAAGCAGTGGGAGAGCAGGATCAGTCCGTTTGCAGCTCCTCTAGCGAGGCTCTATAATGAAGCAGTCCTTTGTACATAGCAGGAATGGAAACAACAGCCCTCGAGTCTGACCCCAGACAATTGTTTTCAGCAAAGAGGGCTGGGGAGGCAATTAATAAGGTTTAAACAAAAGAAATAAAAAAAGCAGTACTGTATCTAGAAATTCTTCTGAGGGCCAGTGCTGTGACAGAAAGATACATGCTTTAGCATTACTGTCAGAATAAATGACCCTCCTGAGAGAAGGAGTTTTTGAGGCTCTTTATGCCCCACTGGACATAATTTAAGAAATGCATTGCAGATAAAAATCACTAATTTTAGCCAGTAGATGAATTGCAAAGGGTCATGTTTTAACTTCTGTGCTGGAAGGACAGGGGATATATTATTAGAGAGCCAGAACGCAAATGGTAGTTTCTGATTAGAAGAGAACATCGTCAGCATTTCTCCAATTAGGCTTGGGCATCAAGTTCCTCGGCACGCAAAGGGGCTGTTAGCAAACCTTTGGCTTCTCCGCTGGGAGTGGAGGAGCTGGCTGAGGAAACGCAGCCCATCTCTTCAGAGCTGCTGTGGAGTTTCTCAGCAAGAGCCAAGCCTCAGCTCCAGCTGTCAGTGTGCTGCAGCCCTGCCGCCAAGGGACCCCCCTAAGAACAAGAGAAGAGAGTGTTTTCCATGTCTTCCAGCCCTTGCCCTTGCAGAGAGGCTGTACAGTGCTGATTTTCTATGACATGGATGCTCGTCCCCTGAGACGTGAACCCAGATCACCAAATTCATTTTGCAGAGACCACCAAATGGCCATCTGAGATCAATTAGCTTGTCATTACTCATCCCCATCAGATCTGAACCGCTGACCTACAAGTGAAAGTCCGTATATTTGTCTCCCAGCAATGTGCAGAACCATCCAGCTATCTAATGAGAAGAGCTTCCTCCGTAAACAAAGCCGAGGAGGTCGTGCTCTGGCCGTCCATCGCCTGCTCCAATTAGCTTGAACCCAACGGCCAACTTGAGCTCAGCGTGATGGAGAGGTAGGAGTCTCTGGGGTGTCCAGCTCTGTGACAACAGGCTGCGGACTGGACCAGAATGGCTCCCATTAGTGACAATTTCAAACAATTTAAGCACTTGAAATGCCATTTTAACTTTGAATTTGAATGGCTCCTTTGTTATTTTAAACTGCTATTCATAACTAGTTAGTAGTTGAAAGTATAGCCTTATTTATTGATGATACTAAATATGCAACCCAGAGGCAGTGTTTGTTGGGTCATGTGCTTTGGAAGGTTATTATTTAGATGAGGATATGTAACGTGGAAGAAGATACAGACCTTTAAATTAAAGAAGCGTGAACTTGACTGAAGGATTTGCTGCCTGCAAAGGCTGTAATTATCACACATGATACAGTTCTTCATTTAAATCTAAAAGATCCACAGCCCCTTTACTCATTTAAATTTAGATGTTCTTGCATATCTGTTTTTTGGTAGTGTATGGAGAGCCCTGGGGAAACAGCATTAGTCCAAACTTCTAATTACTTCAGAATGGCTGGAAGGTACCAGTGGGGTTCAGACCATTTGGGAGAGTTGCTCCAAACTTCCAGAGGTCTGATGTGTGTGGGTGCCGCTGTGCAGGTGTGGTGGGTGGTGCTTGGGTGCCTCATTGTATGGGCTTGGGAACACAGATTCACAGAATAGTTTAGGCTGGAAATGATGCTCCAGTCTGGACTTGATGATCTTGGAGATCGTCAGAGGTAGTATTTCCCTGTCCCTGTTAGGGAGCCTCAGGTCCCCACTCTGCAGGAGGTGGCCTCCAGCAGTCAGCCCCTAAAACAGCTCAGGCTGTAAACCATCCCATCGATATGCCTGAACCTGTGGCTGCAGCTGGATCAGTGCCCCTGAAGTGCAAGGTGCTGTCAGCATCACTGGGGCTGTTACTTGTGCCTTTCTGGTGTTGGAAATACAGTTGTGGGTACCAGCATGCTCAGGGACATCATGACAGCAGCCAGCACAGGTAGACCACTGGTGTGACCCTTCACCTGTGGCTGTGTTCCTCTGAGCACAACTGTCAGCCTTGCTTAGAATTCTCCAGGTTTATTACTATTTAATTTTTTGACATAAATAGAGACCAATTGCTTTTTCCTTAGAGTGATGGAGAATTTTATTGAGGGCTGCATTTTCTAAAACTTCTCAGGAGGGTAAGAGCTATCAGGGAAGCAAGCATCAGCTATAGTGGGTGACTTTGGATTTGTCTTAAGCTTCCCCTCTTTGGTGTGGATAGGGTCCTATGTTGCTTCCTTTATGATTATTTTAATTAGAAATATCCAAAGGCAAATGGCAGCTGAATATGACAGATGAGGCTAGTTTAGTGTTAGTGCTGCATGGCAGAAATCTAAACAGTGCCATCTTAGCTTTTAGAAACAATGTGCCTTCACCTAAACTGTTTATATATAGAGAAAGCTTTTTGGAAATTGACACAGCTTGGAAAATAATTTGATCCTTTTTAAAAATCCTAGAGTTAATCAAAACTATACTCTTCATGATTAAGACTCTTTGAATGCTTTCTTTACCATATCTTTAAATTCCAAATAAATCAATAGCTCTCTGGAATTTTCAACTGACACAAATTTGTTCCACCTAAAATGAATAGTAACTCTGAGAAAGCAATAGGAAATTGTCAATTCATCACTGCCTGCCTTCTCCTGCTATATTTTTCTCCTAATCAGAATGCAACCTGATATTCAATCCAAAGAAAACATTTCAAGGAGTCCATCATATGCCACAAGCTTCCAAACTTTTCTAAATTTGATAGCAAGAAAACATCATACATCTTAGTCATTAATGTACACTGTGGAAAGATAAATGTAAGGTTGAGCTTTTACCACAGTGGCAGCAACCTGTAACTGGTGGCCTTTCTGCAAGATTCATGAGCTGAGGGAACAGCAGCAGAGGGACATTCCAATATACTGTGTTACAGTCTTGGGTTTCAGCGTTTAAATGAGCAGAAAAAAATATCCTGTCTTTCAGGGGATTCAGAACAAATCTGAAGCACAGGTCTGAGGCTCATTCAGGTCAATGGCTTTTAAGCATGTGCTGAATAAATGTCTTCCTGAGCTGTGGCCGTACTGGTGAGCACACAGAGAGCACAAGTCATTGGAAACATATTGGCAGTGTAAAGAAAGCAGCTGCTCTTGATCTAGTATTTCTGCCTGTACAAGTCAGGATAAAGCTGTGCCTGACAAGCCAACCCCTTGGGGTTAGGACAGTACATCTTGCAAGAAAATCCCATGAGAGTAATGAAACTTTGGAAGAAAAATTAGGCTGAAGCTTATGTTTCACTGCTGTTGAAGCACCTTTGAGCTCTATGCCAGATGTGTGTGCCTTGCCTGCATCAGGAATGGAGATGTGGTCCTTTCCTTGTCTCCCAAGGAATTAGCAGCTGGAGCACCTTCCCCAGATGACTTTTAATAGCTGCTGCTGGCTTGGTACCCCAAGGAAATGTAATTATCTCTTTGAACATGTGCATCTCACAGGTGCTTGACGCTATATTTAAGTTAGAGGTTCACCAGCAGACAAACAGAAGCACTGCTGGGGAACGCTTGTCATAGCAAAGGCTTAACGTGCTCTAAATGAAAACTAGGAAATCAAAAAGAAATTATTTAAATAGCTTCTAAGCAGATTAATGGAAAATGCAGGAAATTAAGAGAGGGAATATAGCCCTTGCAAAGATCCAAATGTTTCTGAAACCCTTGGGGAAGTAGGGAAAGGATAGGATGAGGATGCATTAGGAGAGAGCTCAATGCTGGGCAGCTTTCACGAACCAGTAAGTGAATCGTTGGTGTGAATATAACTAGCTGCTATCAGAGCCAGAGCCCATGACTCGAGGTGTTTGAATTGCAGTTGCTTGCTTGCTCTTGCTCATTTTATGCAGCTGAGATGGAAAATAAACTACACCTCAGCTTCCCTACCCCTGCTCTCAGGATTTGGGATGTTCTTTTAGTCTCTAAAGTGTTTTCTGAAGTCTTTGAAGAGAAAGAAGGATGAAAAAAAAAGGCAAATACTTTGTGTAAATGGTAATGAAGACAAAGTGCTGAATTTTAGGCTCCTTTTAATCTTTCAGCAGTCATGTGCTCGCTGGCTACATGTGTTTTCTTACAGAGCAAAGCATAATCAGCTTTATATCCTGCATTGCCACGAGCACTTCCTCTTCAGTTCAAAGGCAGTGCAGAGGGATCCAGACCTAGAGTCCCATCTTCATGTCCATATTCATGCACACCTCTGCTTTGACTGTATTTCAAATGTAGCTTCTTGCACTTAACAACTCGTGATCATGTTTTCTCACTTCTGTGTTGTGGCAATGTCGCCTTCCTCGGAGAAAAGCTCTTGTTTGTCATTAAATACCAGTGTTTGAGAAACAAAGCGGAGGAGGATGGTGCTTTCCAACCAAGGGCATCAGCATGTTTAACAGCCTGCCTCCAGCTTGGGACTGCAGCTAGTTATCCAAGGTACTCAGTTTTGCCTACATAAACATAAATAACCAGGTGGATTACAGGCATCTTCAGAGAAAAACGTGCAGACCTGACTTTCAAAGCACTTTGCACACCCCTCACGTGAGGCAGAGTGGAAGCTGGTGTGCAGACAGCAGCCCTGGGAGCAAGAAGCTCCCAGGCAGAGAGTTCAATCACTGCATGATGCTCCTGGGCTTTTGTTAGATGTTTGCTGACAATCACATTATTACTGAATGCAGTGTTAGTGATAAATGCTGGGAAATGGACCCACGGGAGAGCTCGGCTGGGACTCTGTGTACTCCTGTGCCTGGGTGGGGACGGCAGTGGTGTGTGGCTTTGACACGGAGCTCTGGTTACCCAAAGACCAGACTGACTCAACCAGCTCTAATTTCAGCATGTGCCAAAGTAATTCAGGGACTGCAACAAATTGAATTTAAAATTAATAGGATTTTTTTTAGTGGACAGAAAGTGGAGGTTTTTCCTGGCTTTGTGATTCTCAGGGGGAATTTGCTTCCTGGAGACACTTTCAGGTATCCACAGCTGCTTCTATGAGAGAGAAAACTCCTGACACGTACAGCTTAGGGGAGAAAACCCACCAGAATTCAGTCTTCAGCAGCTGAGGTGTACAACATGATGGGTGGCAGACCTTGAAATCGGAGAGTTGGACCTTAAGGGTCTGCCCTGAAATGCTTTATTGGCAGCTCTTACATGAAAGTTGAAGTACTTGAATTAATATCTTCTGCTAAGAACAATTTTCTTGGTCATTGTCTCATTTCCCTCTACCCAGACTGTCTTTCCTTTGGCAGAGAGAACAGGCCTGCCATGACAACTTGGTAACCATGAAGGAGCTGTAAAGTAACCGCAGATTAAGCTTGTTTTCTCCTTCATAATGATCTGCAAGCTTTACCTGGGAGATGATGAAGGACTATCTGCCTGCAGGCAGATCTCTCAGGAAGGTAAGCCTTGAGTACCATTGCAGGTTGTCTCTGGCACACTTTCAACTAGACTGGTTACTGGTGAAGCCAAAGGTGTGAATCCGTTCAATCTGTACTTGGCTTTTACTGGAGACAGAAGCCTAAAGTGGGTGGACAAACTTACCCTGTCTTCATCCCAAAACAGTAGCATGAAAAGTGCACCTGGTTTTCATCTTTGAAAATGAATATTGCTTCAGCTTCCTGACAGGTAAAGACACATTAAAGGGCAAAACTCTGAAATGGCAGTAGACTCCTTATAAGAACAAAAAAGAACCATTAGGATATCATGGTGGAAAATGAGTACATGGCCAAACTGAGTGTGAGCAGATGTGACAGAGGCCAGGATCCAGCACTGCGGGAAATCAGCCTGCAAAGTGCACAACAAAACCCTCTGGATCTCAGAAGATCTGTGATGCTCAAAATTGATGCTCATAGATTTCTTCTTACAGAATAATATCAAGGAAGCTGCTGTTAAAAGCAAAAGAGAAGTGGAGATGAACCAAACTGTTCCCAGCATGATGAGCTGCCCACCAGACATCCTTGGATCGGTAGTAGTAGGATGTTCTCTGTGGAATCTCCTGACACGCTTAGGTGTCTTCCTCTCATTCCCAAAGGATGCTTCTTTGACATTTTTCAATTGCAATAAAGCCTTGAACAAGAAGGAACAGAAACAGCAAATAAACAGGAATCCCCATTTTGTGAAGCAGTTAGACATAAAGTGAAGACCTGCCAGGCTGAAACTGAACGGATGGAGTTGAAAAGTAGAGATGAAAGTTGGGAGGAAAAGCTCCCATCCAGGATCTTTCCTCAGAAAGATGAAGCACAGCAGACTGCTAAATAAAAGGGATGTAAACAACCTTGGATCTGACAGCAGATTGGAAATCCCCTGGCTGGAGAAAAGAAGAAAGAGAGAATGAAGTAGCTGTAAGGAGATCCTGGGGTACTGGGCTCAAATAAACCCCAGAGCAGAAGAAGAAGCAATCAAAAAAGGAACTCCATCAATCAGTGGCCACGAAAATGAGTGTGTGAACTGTTTAAAAATTCCCAAGGAGAAGAGCAATTTGAGCTGAGAAGTGATGAATGCAGAACTCTAAATACTGGTGTCACTGGCCCTACTCAAACCAGTTTGCTGTGAGGATGGACAGATCATGCAGCCTCCATGTTCCTCTATTTCATCACTCCTTTCAGACTGGGTTGAGTTACTCTCTCTGTTAAAACATGGATGTCAAAAATCAATCACTTCAACAGTTATAAAATCCTTCCACTAAAAGAAGAGTATTATTGATCATTGTGAGCACATGGAAATGATTGTATATAGACTAAATATTGAGGAGGTTTGATGCATCACCCAGTTCACTTTTTAGCTGCTTTTCACTATGTCAGGGACAACTGCACTCCATCTACTTCTGACAGGCTCCTGTGATGGAAGTTCAGTTCTCCTGGGAAACCTATCCCAGGACTCAAGTTATCTTTATAGCTAAATATTCTCTTGTTACCTAATCTAGATCTTGCTGCTGTGATTTGAACCCATTCATTACTGCTCACTCTATCTGCTGTGGAGCACAGGGTTCTGTAGATACAAGAGGTGTCTGGGATTTTATGAGTGGGTATGTACCTATGAAGTGTGTTGGGTGGTTTTCATTCTGAGAAGCAGTCTGACTACTTACAGCTTTGCCAAAGCTCAGCTATTTAGGCTGAAGCCTTTCCATACCAGGCATTTCCCTCAAGCTTTTTTCCACCCCCTGCTTCTTTCCCCTTCTCTTTGCCTTTTTGTTTTAAAATGCAGCCAAAAATCTCAGCTGTTTCTGAGAATGAGGTTAGGGAATGATACTGCTGCATTATGGCTGAATGGGAAAACTTGGGTGGGACTATATTTGGAAACCTTGAGTGCTCCTATCTGAAAGTCCCCTGAAATCTGAGAGAGGTGATGTGACATGAAGATCAACCAGCCAGGTTCTAACCGCCCCAAAGTGACAGTTCTCCATAGTGGACACAGGTTTGTTGGTCTAGCTCCAGCCTGGGAATCTCAGTTTATACTGAGATGCTTCTTGTGAAAGGTTCAGGAGTCACTCTTCTTGTCCTAAAAGGACTTTCCATCCAAAAGAGTTTCACCCTGCAGTTGTACAGTGGACTCATTATAAAGCAAGGTGTGGGAGCTCGCTACACCTGTATGCCTTTCCCCCCCCTCTTTTCTGTTCTTCTACACCACAAATTGTTGAGTCTGCAGGTCAAATTCAAGCAAATTTGAGTGTGGGAGGGAAAGCAGGTTTCAGAAATTCCTTCAAAAGCCTTTAAATTACACGGTATGGGTGAAAGGGGAGAATGGAGGCACAAGTCCTGAAGAAGCCAGCTTACCTTTGTTTTAATGCTCTGCAGAGCAGCCTGTGCTTGTGGAGAATGTTGGCATTTGTTAACACCCCTGTGACAAGATCCAACTCTGTATTTGAGATGCATTTTTCCTTCTTTAGCTTTCCAGCCTGGTGTGCTGTTTATTTCTTTCCCTCAAACAGTTAAGATTGCTCAAAATCTAGGATCTCTGATGAAACTAGATCTGTCTTCGATACACATTAATCATGGCTGGATTATGGGGTTGGAGTAGCCACTGGAATTTCTTTCTGGTGAAACTGGAAGTGACCTTTGTTTCTCCTTGTTCTGTGGGTCAGTCTCAAGTTTAACTGGACATCTACAAAGTCTGCAGCTCCTAATGGTGACCACAAAGGTGACTGAGAGATGAAGAGCAACCTTTGCTGCTCTAGTGCCTTGCTTCTTTTGCTGCTGCTGTAGCCTTGGATTGTAGATGTCTTACTGGTCTCCTTCCCCTTGGTAAGCATAGCTCTGAGCAGGGGAAGAAAAGCACAAAAATGCAGCAAATTACAATGCTAAAGACTTGAAGAAAGGAAAAATCCACATCTAATAGGACAATCTTGTGGTAGAGTGTGCTGAGGAATCTGTCTTGGGACATAAGAAGGCAAAGGGGCTGTTGTAAATATACCCTTCAACATGGAACGTGCAATCAAATCTGCATGGGGGAATTCCTGTGCCCTTGCAAAGTCAGGGCAAAGTCTATCAGGCTTCGTTTTCACCCAGGGTGCGCCCATTTGGATTAAGGTGGAGGACTGGGGCCATCCTAATTCCTAGTCAGTGAAAACAAATAGCTCTAGCAACAGAGGAGTAGCATGAAAACAAAGTTACTATCAACACCCTGCCTTTTTGAAATCCCTTCCAAATTCTCCAAGGATAAGATCAATGCAAGGAAAAACAACAACAGCACTGTATGAAAAGAAGGTTAAAAGGCAGCTCCCTCAGCAGCACCCGCCCAAGAAATGGGCTTGGCTTTGCTTTGCTTTCTCGGAACTGACATGAGACTGGCACAATTCAGTAGCACCCCAGAGGAGCAGCCAGGGGTTTTTTTCACTTTATGAGCTCCATAATGAAGGCAGTAATCGGCATCCCCTGTGCCAGAGAGCTCCAAACCTGCCTGTGATGGAATGTGCTGATAAAGAGGAATATTTCTCTGCGGACTTGGTTTGAGACATGAATTTAAATATTGTTAATTTCCAGTATCAGCCTCAGCAAGAGGCTTCACCTCTCAGCGATCTGTCTGTAAATGGTAGCAGCTCCTCCTAGCCTTGAATGTCTAATTAGACAACATGCTTCACGACTTTGTCTACCAGTCCCTGTGTTCTCCTAAGTGGACCACTGATTTATCTGAAAGCACAGTAAAACAGCTGACAATTCATTTGTTACACTGAGACGTGGCAGCCTGGTCTATGGAAATGTAAGGTTTTGATGTGGTTAGACAGCAGAACTCTGCTCAGTTCTGAAATGTTCACCTTGAGAATGAAATCAATTCTTTAAGTAAGAGCAAGATTTTTAGAATAATCTAATGGTTTAAAAGTCAACGTTTTGCTGCCTTTTATGAGGCAAATTTAAAGTGGAACATGGGGATGAAGTGTGAGTGACCAAGGTGACAGAATGGCAGGAGACAAACTCTAACTTATTGTATCTTCAGGAAAAGTTCTTAGAAAGAGAAGGTAAAAAATCTTCATAAGTGCTATTTCTTTCCAACACTGCAGCTATGAGAGGAAAGAATTATAGCTCAAAGCTTACATGAATAATCTCTTTAGAATCTGAAAAGTCACTTGGACATTATCTATACCAAAACTGAAAAACCTCTAACTGTTGTACTAAGTATAATCAAAAGTATAACAGACTATAACACAGCTTGCTCAGGGATAAACATTCACATGTGAAACAAGAACAAGGCTTTGAGTCACTGTTTAGCTTTCTCCCCCATGATCTCAAATTAAACCCATGAACAGCTACCCCTACAAGTGTTTTGTTTCCATGGTTTGAATCCTAACACACCCTGTGCTGCTCATGCAGGAACAAGAACAGATGCAGGACCCCATACTCATGCAGGACACAATCTCCTCTCTCACATCAGCCACCACCTTAGTTTGTGTCAACCAATGTCTTACAGCGTTGTGTATGCTAACAGGAGGAGGAAAAACCCAAAACAAAGCCAAAGACCACCTGAAGACTAGAAAGAGAAGAGGAGCAAATATAATTAATCCCATATGATGATGTTGCCTCTGGTTTATTGCATCAATTCAACTGGTGGAGGATACTAGAGCATATATTGACTATCTTTTAGACAGGGTCTCTGCTTGTGGCCATTAGGGTCACTGTCATTCTTTCCTCTGAAAGAAAACTTCAGATATGCTGGGTGGGCAAGTTCATGTTGACTCTGAGCTGCCCAAATACTACAGCTGGCTTGAGCTGGGCCTGAGGAACCAAAACTGTCTGCATCTGTTCATTCTCATGTTGCTTCCTGGAGGCCTTTGAGATCTGAAAATCTGCAAGAACTTTCAGAATAGCTACAAGATTACAGATCTTGTCTGGCCTTTTTATGTCTGATTGTGCTTAATGTTTTCTAAAATGTATAAAAGGTGCTCTTCCATCACATGCCCCCCCCTGAAACCATGCATATGCTTTTGAAGGAGTCCAAGGGAGGTGATTTAGTCCTTTTATGCTGCTCTGGTGAGACCCCACCTGAATTAGTACATCCAGCTCTGGAGTTCCCAGGACATTGACCTGTTGGAGTGAATCCAGAGAAGGCTGTGAAGATGATCAGAGGCCGGAGGATCTCTCCTGTGAAGACAGGCTGAGAGCTGGGACTGTTCAGTCTGAAGAAAATGTTGCAGCCTTTCAGTACTTAAGAAGGGCTTATAAGAAAGATGGGGACAAACGTTTTAGTAGGGCCTGTTCCAATAGGACAAGAGGTAATGGTTTTAGACAAAAGGAAGGTCAAATTAGTTTAGATATATAGAAGAAATTTTTTACAATGAGGGTAGTGAGGCACTGGCACAGGTTGCTCAGAGAGATGGTGGATGGTAGATCCTCATTTCTGAAAACATTCAAGGCCAGGTTGGATGAGGTTCTGATCAGCTTGGTCTAGTTGAAGATGTTCCCACTCATTGTGAGGGGTGTTGAACTAGATGGCCTTTAAAGGTCCCTTCCAATCCAAACTATTGAATGATTCTAAGTTTTTAATGGATTATGAAATGCAGTGGAAGGAGACAGTGTGGCTGGTAGCAGCCTAGTAGATAACACAGAAAAAGCTACACATAACAACATACAGTGCAGGGCCATTAGCACTGTCTGTATACTGATAATGGTATCTTCAGAGCTAATTTCACAAAGGCAGTTTTTAAACACTTCCTTTTATGTATTTAGGTTTGTGTGAGTCACAGCTTGTGCTCAGTTAAACTTTCTCCTCATTGCTCAACATCATGGATAATGATAGTGCCTGGTTCTTTACATAGGGATCTCAAGAGCTGCATCTGGAGATCTCGAGTCACTTGATAGGTGGGCTAATTGAGGCATTCGAGGTGAAAGCCATGTGCCCAAAATTATCTAGGAGGCCACAGGCAAGGCTGGGAGAGGCACCCAGTCCTGGCCTCTGCTTGCCAGACAATGGAGACTGAGTTCAGATAATATATCTTTTACCAGTTTGTGCTGCANGGGGGGGGGGGGGGAGAGGGTATTAATAAAAAACTTCACAGTTCAATTGCCAAAACATATATAGGTAGCACAAAATCATAGAAATGTATCCCTACTGCAATCATCATCACTGCCCCAAATAACCAGCATAAAAGTCAAGCAGCTTTCTGGGATAATCTGGTTTAGTTCTCTAAAAATTGTGTAGTTCAGTCTCTGTTACATCATTTGGAGGAATAATTGGCTCTAATATTCTTGAATTTCACTTCATATTGGTTTTTCTAGGAAAAAAATCTGTATTCCCCTGGTTAATTAAAAGAATTTAAACAGATTTTCAATTAATTAAGATGTTGTGTGACAAAATCAATTATCAGAGGCCACCTTTGCTACACCAGACTCCTGTACCTGGTATCATACTGTGCTTTCATATTTGCACATTCATGACCTTTTTATGATTAGTTGCTGACATGCAAGTTTCAGAAGAGTGTATTCATGTGGATGTCCTGGGCTGTACAGTCCATGCTTTTGGGGGATAAGCTGCAAATGAACGTTACTGAAACAGGGTATTCCTTTGTGAAGTGCACTGTTAAACTGCCAGTGCTTATGACCAGAAACAGCCCCGGGTGTCCAATGCACCAATTGGGAAAGGATGGCTGTATTTACTGGCTTTTAATTTAGGCCTGCCCATGAAGACTCAGGTATTCTGTTGCACTGTGGTAGTAACCCATGCTGAAGCAGAGATGTCGACACAGCTTCTCCAGCACGAGAGTCATGGTGACTGTGGTGCTTGCTGTAGAGGCTGAGAACTTGGGTTTCAGCAGCCTCAGTGTGGGAAGGGTCTTTGTTGAGTACTCCAAACACTTGGGAACAACCAAGGTAGACAGGAGTCATGTTTTGTTAAGGGAGGGTTCTATTCTCTTATTTTAAGTAGCACCTTCAGGCATCTTTTAGTAAAAGGTTCCAGCTCTGGTAACTGGAGTAAAAAGCTGTATCTGTCTTGTAGCCTGGTGTAGAGAGAAGAGATGAAGTGCTACTTCCTCCCTCATACCTGCCATGCTTGGCATTTTTTAACTGGTAGGCAGCTTCCCACTCAGGATGCAAAATTGGATTGTTTTGTTTAACTGCTGTGGTATGGTTCTTATCTCTCTTTGTGTGCTAGGTAAGATGTTCAGGTATCAATTTTGGACTTGGCAAAGTCCTAAAAGCTGCATGTTGTTGCCTTTGGAGTCCCTACATCCACCTCTGCATGAAGTGCTTCCACAGACATGAACTGATTCTGATAGCTCCTGGCTGTCTGCATTGCCCCTATCTCTCATTTAGCTTGTTTAGGGAGTCCTGAGATAAGATAGATCTTTGTGCTGATGTATGCAGGGTAGACATGAAAGGCTGCTCCGGGGGTGAGTTACAGCATTTCAGGACAGTTTCTCTGTGAGACTCTGGGTCTGTGAACCCATCAGCAATACCCCACATCACCAGTGGGGTGACTTCAGTGAGGATGTTGTGGCTGGCAGCATCAGTTTTAGTAGTAGGGAAATGAAATTAGTTTGGGGGGAAAGAAGTCAATTAATCTGTTCAATTTCTCCCCCTCTTCCCAGAATTTCGTGGAACCCATAAACACAGACCTTGCGTAAGTGGATTGCATTTCACACCTAATGTGCATAATTATATCTTGCGAACAGTTTATTAATGGATTTATAATCACAGAGTAGCTTGTACATACATAATGCTGGTGTTTGATTATACTGCAGCTGCCATAGATCAATGGATACACAGGAGTCTGACTTATTAGTGTCTCACACATGAGAAATCTAGAGAACAATATAACACTGGTGCCTGGCAGTTGTTCATCAAATGCTTCTACCTAGGGGAAACCAGAAGTTTTAAAGACATGGTAGAGAAGTGTTAGAGAAAAAACAGTACATAACAGGACTTGGCACTTGAAGAAAGCTCCCCTTCTCAAAAACTAAATCTTTCAGTGGTGTTCTGTCTCAATTACCAATGTTCTGTAAACACATTAGATCCTATTTTGGAAAGGGGTCTGTTCTGAGAATTCACTCTGAAAGTAGCATGTCTGCAAGCTTGAGCATTTCTGTTTTCTGAAGGTGACTCACCCAGAGGACTGCTGAATAGCCTAAGTTCTTGTGAATCAACAGGCCAGCGATTTGCAGGCTGAGCTAAGTCTACTGACATCTGAGCAGCCAGAACCACACAGAAATGGCTTGCAGAGATATCACCGAGATGCCTTTGGGAAGCAGTTGCATTTGGTTATGCACAAAGAAAAAGGTTCTAGCTTGTTTTGGTGAGTTGATGATATACTACTAAAAGCAAATAAAAAAGTTTGGTGAGCTGCAGAATTCCCATGGGATTGTATCCCATCTCTAACACGATAACCTCAGCTTTCCCTCTCATGTCCCCCAGCTACCACCTGCGGAGCTGCCTCTGATCTATGTTGACTGTCTGGCCGGTGGCCAGCGACTCTGGCCAAACAGGGTAAATAACTGTGGAAATTATGCTCTAGCCTTTCTTGCAGCAAAGACCTTAATTTGTGTGCCTCTCCCCTGTCTACCTAGGAACAAAAAAATAGGACCTTCTCTGTCCTTAAGACCTGAATTGCTTTGTTAAATGTTGGGGGCTGCATGGGGTAGAAAAAGGAAGAGCTGGTAACAATTTTATAGCTTTCCTTGATAAGAAAACAGGCCCAAAGTAATATTTTTCTCACAGATATATGTTACAACATATGGAATCAGTTCCCTTTGCTAAGAAGGCATTCTTCAGAGCAAAAGCTCTTTTTTTGTGTGTGAGGGTCAGCTTGCTGTAGAGAAACTGGATGAATTCAGAAGAATAATATGATCCTGTGCCACTATGTTCAATCTCACCCCTTCCAGCTCTCCTGGTTCTGCTTCAGCCTAACTGAGGCAACAAACAGAGGCAGTGCCTGACCTCTTACAGACTTTGTGATAATATTGACGCACTTTATTAAAAATAAAAACTTTGTAAAGATGAAAACTCCAGGATGAAAAATGTTAAACAAAGAGCTGCATGGGGGGGAAAGCAATCAAATTTGGTCTTGTTTCCAAAGTCTTGAAAAATATATGCCAAGGTCAGAGCACCAAACTTGCTGGGTGATATTTTCTCCTGTTTCTTCAGTGCTTTACAACTCATCTTGCTTTTGACCTTGGTAATTTTTTTTTTGGAAACTGGTGCTTCGAAGAAGGCAGAGTCAGTTTGGGGGGTGAGGAGGTGGAACTGGGCAAGGTACTAGCAAGTAGTGAAAGATTATTGGAGGTTAAGAGAGCAGATTTCTACCTTATGAACTTGGCAGTTCTCCTGCAGGCCTATGCTCTTGGTATTGATCTTGTTGTAAGATGAATAGTGATATAGATTTTTTTAAAATGTCTTATTTTGGGACCTTTTAAATGTGCCTGACATTCACGAGAATTTCGCTTAAGGGTTGGTATTAATCTAAATGAATCAAGATTATACATAGCATTTTATGTTTCCAATCTCAGTGTATGTTCTTTTCAGATTTGGTTACTATTGAAAAATCCTTTTAGAACAGTTCTTTTAGCGCTTTTAAATTCTGAATTTACCCACGTATCTGCATTACAGTAACATACCAAAAATCAGAAGATACAGCTTAAACATATACAGAGTTACTGCCTAAATCTGCAGCTCCTTTTGATCAGAAATGTATTAAGCTTCTCATAGCATATTTTCTACATTTAGGAAAAAAGCCTAAATTTTATTTTTATGAAGTCTGTATACAATAAGTTAAGGGATACAGACATTTCCCTCACTTTTTTATTAATTTGCTCATACTTGATTCAAATCATGCCTTCTGGCTAACCTTAGCATTGCCCTCTTCAATTTGCATGACTACGTGTAAAGTTAAGATTGTAATACTGAGAGATTAGAAAACCTCATTTCTTTATCAAAAATATCTAATAAGCTCTAATATTTTTATGTTGGCAATAGGTACTGTAAAAATCCAACAGTTTTTTGGCTCATGCAGCCATTCTTATCATGCTCCAGAGCTGCTAAATAACTGGGGGAGTGGTTGTAGGAAAAAAATCACAAAATCACAGAATCCAAGTTGGAACAGACCCACAAAGATCACTGAGTCCAACTCTTCCCCCAACACGGGACATCCCCAAGAGTCATGCCTGATTTCATTGCCTGAGAGCATTGTCCAAATGCTTCTTGCACTGTCAGGCTTGCTGTGACCACTGCCCTGGGGACCCTGTTCAGTGCCCAACCACCCTCTTGGTGAAGAACCTTTTCATCCAACTTAAACCTCCCCTGACACAACTTCAGGCCCTTTCCTCGGGTCCTGTCACAGAGAGATCAGTGCCTGCCCCTGCGCTTCCCCTCACCAGGGGATTGTACACTGCAGTGAGGTATCGAGGTATAATCATACATCTATATGAAAAAATCCATTTGGGGACAGGTGATGTATGTCCTGCTGTGCTCCATGATTGAATGAGATCCTGTAAAATGCCTCTTTGTGAAGACGAAGAATCAAGAGTCGAGGCTGCTGTGTTTTTAGCATGAAAGTGAACTTTTCAAGCGAAGTCTCTAGACTGACATAGGGCTGCACAGACGCGGAGCAGCCGCGCTGGAATTCCCGAGGCGGCGGTGGGTAATGCGCTGCGCTGCCCTGGGAACAGCGCCCGCCTGGGGCAGTGCCGAGGGGCTGATGCAGCGCCCTTGGGAGCGCGGTCCGTGTCCCCTGCCCCGGCGGGGCTGTGGGACCCCCGCTGGGGCTCCGGGGCCGCCCTCGCTGACCCGCGGGCGAGGCCGGTGCGAGGCCAGCGCTGTCCATCCCCACCCGCCCCATCCTCACCGCGGGGCCGGCGGGGCCACCGCCCGCTCCCCCTCGCGCGGGCCGGCGCAGCAGGTGCGGGGGCTGGTCTGGAAGGCAGCGCGCCCCATCTCCCCGGGGTATCCCATTCCCCCGGAGAATCCCATTCCCCCGGAGAATCCCATTCCCCCGGGCCCGGAGCCCCGCGAGCAGCCGCGGCACCGCCNGGTTGTCCCCGACCAGCGGAGCAAGTTGGAGAACGAGGAGTTCTTCAGGAAGCTGAGCCGTGAGTGCGAGGTGAGGCGGCGTGGGGCTCCCCCTGCCCTCCCTTCCCTCCGCGGGGAAAGTTTCCTTGGGCCGCGGCGGGGCCGGGGCAGCGCCGGGCTCGGCTGAGCGGGGCGGGCGGCGCAGTCAGTGCACTCCGCTGCCCCCTTATCGCCGGGACTGGCCCCTCCTGATTGCGCGCCCTGTTCCCCGCAGATTAAATACACGGGCTTCAGGGACCGGCCGCACGAGGAGAGGCAGGCCCGCTTCCAGAACGCCTGTCGCGACGGCCGCTCCGAGATCGTAAGTGGCGCCGCGCTCCCCTCGGGGCCCGCCGGGGCCGCCAGCGCTCCGCTCCGCTCCCGGCTCGGCTCGGCTCGTAGAAAGTTTGTGAACAGCCGAGGCCGGCACCGCGCCGTGCCTGGACCGCGGGGGTCGAGGCCGGCCGGGGCTGTGCGGCCGCGCCGCGGGGAAAGTTTTCCTTTAGGAGCGGGATGACACCGGGCGCCGCTCACACGCCGAGGGAAGGGAGGTTTTGTTCGCAGGCAGTGTCTGCCCGCCTCGGGAGCAGCGCTTCTGGGCTCGGAGGTGTCGGCTCGCTCCGCACAGAGTGCGTGTCTGGAGCGCCGGGTGACAGGGAAGGAAGGAAAATCCCCCCGCAGTGCGAACGGGCTCTGCTCCTTCCTCTGCACGTGCTGCAGCTACGAGCGGCTTATTTCAGTATTCAGCTTTTTTTTTTTTTCTGTCCGGAAACGGTAGCCCTCAGAAATGAGTAACATTATTCAGAAGGCGCTATCTAAAAGCCTTGAGTGAGCTGTTTGATGTATGTGAGAACTAAACCAAGTACTTTTAAAATTAGGCTTTGAAACTTGCAACTTCAGCCCCGTTTTTCTCATTCATTAAGGTTAGTTACAGACTATTCTGAGCTAAGAAGTGAGATGCAGTATGGCTCGGAGTAGTGAAGAACTGACTCGCTATTTCCTGGTTTTATTTCAGTTATAGGTTACTTCTATAGGATCAGTGTCTCATAGCATTGTGAAGTTTGTATCTCTTCAGTATTAAAATACAAAAGGAACCTCTTTTTCATTTACAGTATATAGTGAAGGATAAGGTAAAATAGAAAATAAACCCCACTTTCACCAAGTTTGGTTTATGAACATTCTTAATTTCACGTGGTATCCATGTTGCTACTCAGTTCACAATGAAATTATTCTTATGCACAGTGAAATTGTTTTTATGCACATCCAAACAAAAGTAGTTGAATACCCATTACTTCAGCTGATCTTGTTCATTTGCGCTTTTCCGTAAAAGGATGCACGTTCGAGAACCTGGTTACCTTCTACTGAGTAACTTTGTTTTAGCTGAATCTTATCCCTGCTTGTTATCTCTGGTCTTAGAACCTGTAATATTATTTTGTGAGAGGCCCCCTGTAGAGAGGTTCTTAATTTTACTATTTGTTTTACGTTCATTTTTCATGGAGCGTGTTTGCTTCCTTTAAGAAGTCACCAGGGAAACAATGGGCAGGTAAGGAAGACACAGTTTGCTAGCACTGGAAATTTCTGTACAGGTGAAAGTGTGTAATATACCTAAATCCCTCCCTTTAAAAAATAAAGCCATGTAGCTTATAAACCAGCTTGCTAATGTAGCCTATGCAGTTATTTGTATAAATAGGAAATCACTATAGTTTCACCTTTGTACTTCTAAGCCTGCTGCTGTCTTTTTTTTTGCCAGAACTTCAGCCCTTGGAAGCAACCAGTGATGCCTGTTCTACATATTTTCACTTTTACTTAATTATAGAACAGGCTCTATATTTCTTGATCTGGAACATCTGGTTTTGTTTTGTGAACAGGGCACAAGTAGTCAGGTTTATTTAGAAATGTAGTGTGTGTAATGACTGATGGTAAAAAGAGCTAGTAGTTTTACTTTTTTTTTAGTCTTGAATGTTTTTCCAGACATCAAGGATTTATTCTTTTATCTCCAAAGGGAGCCTTTGCAAATGACCTTACATATTTTTAAGCAGACAAAAAAATCCAGAGAACAGCTTAGGGATTTAATGTAGAACTGGCAGTGGGTTGTTGGTTATGTCTGTCAAATAATTCTTGATTGAATAAAGAAAGTAATTACCACTATTACTGAGAAGTAAATGTGAAATATATTAAATAAGATTTCGTGTGTACTGGTAATGCTTTGATAACTTGAAAATAACTTCACATGTTGGGTTTGTTTTGGAAGGTCCTTGTATTTACGTTGTCTGTATGTGGGTCAGGTCACTCTTGTACTACCTGATAAGCTTTTTGCAAAAGATGAGACCTGAATAGCTGACACATTTTCAAACTGAGCATTAAAAAGCTCTACATAGAAAATTTTAACTTGCTTACTTTCAAGTTTAAACCCAAACTAGTGATGTGATTTTTAAATTTTTTTTTATTTAATTGGCTTGTTACTTTAAAAAATAATGTTGGGTTCCATGTAGTCCTCTGTGGTCATTAGCAAGTCTGTTCTCAAGTTTTTCAGTATTGACCCATGATTTCGTTTGAGAGGCACATGAGCATTTTAACTGAATGGTTTTTGTCTGTTTGAAGGGAAGGAACAGGCTTCAAAAATCCAGAGAAAAAATATCTACATAACTTTTTAAATAGCTTGTGGTTTAAATATTGCCTGCATGACTCCACGAGGATGCAGAATTTATGTACTTTTGTTTTCTTCTTTTCTCTGGTGGTGTTTCGTGGCCCTCTAGAACACGTTGGGGGTGGGAGCAGGGAGGCATGGGCACTTTGCTGCCTTGCTGGGTTTCTCAGAAAGCAAGGATGGTCTTTTTGACCCAGTACCAGAACTGGAGTGCTCTGTAGGGCTGCAGTGGTCAGCTGGTTTGCACTCAAAGGTCTCACTCCTCAGCATTTTAAGTGTATAAATTAAGGAGTATAAAACATGTGTTTGCTTGGAGGTAGGAAACTAATTCTTGAACAGAGTTAAGTGGTGAAGACTTATTAGAGTCACAAATATTTTGAGATAGGTATAATGTTTGTGCTGGTATTAAACAGAATCCCTTAGAGAAGCCAAGGGATAATACAAGGTAATCAGCTTCATAGTGATGGTCTGCAGCCCTGCCAGTTTGGATGCTTTCTATTTATGCAAATGCATCCTTGTGTATCATTGATTGAAATGTTTGAGTATTGTAGGGCAAACAAATATTAATGTACCAATAAAGTATTCCCCACTGTATTACTGGAACTGATTTGTTAATTTTAATGACATCGAGAAAATGCTTACAGGAGGTTTAAAACAAAAAACAAGGGAAAAAAATTTAAAACCTGGAATAGAACCCAACTGCATGGCCTTAGCCTGCCCTGGTGGAGGAGAAGGAGTCAAAACAAAGCACTTGTACTTTCAGAATGGGAGATATTATTCCTGTGACAGACAGCATTGCAGTCCGTGACTGGAACTGTCTTAAACAACGTGTAGAGGTGTGGTGTCATAGGTAGCAGTACAGTTATAAGTTGCTGAATTCTGAGTTGTTTGAAAGAAATCTACTTGTCAGAAAATTCCAACTATTGGAGTAGTAGTTGTATAGCTTTTAAGAAAACTGTATTCTGGATTAATGATCATTAAATCTAAGTGATCATGGTAATCAATACAGTTGTTTGATTGCAACAAATTACATTTAACCCTGGGATTTTGAGTAGAGTGATGTGCTGGGAGGATGCGTGAGTATTCGGATTCTTAGGGGACAACACGCTCACCTGTACCAGAGAAGAGTATATATACTGCAAATCTGACTTTATGTGCTCTTTGTGGCTGGGAATAAGATAAGCAAATAAATACAGAAAATTTATAAAGAAACCAGAATCCTATTTTCATTTGAAATCATAGAAAATTATTTGCTTTTTCTAATATGGTTAAGTCGGTCCCTGTAATGATTTTACAAAGGGCTGCAGCTGAGGATTCCTACAGTTGCCTGTTCTCACTGACACGGCATCTGCTGGTCTGGATTTCACTGGTGTCTTAACGTGGCACGAGGATATTGTCCTGGGAGGTTTGATTGAGCTCTGTATTGATGCTGCATGCCAGTAGGTGATAAAAGAGGAGTATTTACGTTCCAGTTAAGTGTTTATCTGGGTGTAAGTAGATTGTGAAAGGAGACAAGTAATTTTCTTCTGAAAATAGTTGTCCTTAGTAACAGGTCTCACTGCTCATTTTCCTTCAGAAGTACTTCTTTTAAAGGTATGCATCCTCTTTAAAATCATGGGCAGTTTTTAATGTTGCAGGTACTAAGTTGATGCAGGGTATCCAGACAGAACTGAAAGGACAGATTCTAATGTCAGCAAAACTGATTTGAAAGAAGTATTGATTCCATGTTGTATTTTATATCCGAAGCAGCCAATGGCAAATGTTGTCAAAATGGAATCAGATGTTTGTAACTTAATACTTAAGAAAAATGATGAGTGCATGTTTTTGACTTTAAGTATTCTCTATGCTGCCTGGCTTAAGACATAAACTGATGTAAAAATAAATGACTGCCTGCATAATTTATGTAATGTCTTGCTCCCTGATCCTGTTTGTATTGATTTTTCTAAAAGGCTTTTGTGGCCACAGGAACCAATCTGTCTCTCCAGTTTTTTCCGGCCAGCTGGCAGGGGGAGCAGCGACAGACACCGACCCGGGAATATGTCGACTTTGAAAGAGAAGGAGGCAAGGTAAGAAGGAAATTGTTGTGACTGAAAGAAATTTTTATGCTCTGCTTATGATGTTATTGGTATGGGCCACATACATTATACGAAATTTCTAGTATTTCACATCTCCATGCAGGTAGGTCGTGACATGAGTTCAACTGAGAGCTGGTGGGGTAAAATCTGGTATCACTTTGTTTCAAAGCATGTCACTGTTTCTGTGGGGAAACATGGGCAGTACTGGTGGCTTTTTATTATTTTCAAGAACAGGACTTTATTTTAGCTGCCATGCTATGATAAAATTTTGGGGAATGATTTAAATTTGGTGTTGTGTAGGTGCTTCTAAAGAGGTTCAGAAGTAAGACTTTGGCCAATGAGTTGTGGTGGGCTAATGAAAATTGGCATTTTCAACAGGTTATTTCATTGTGCCTTTGAATGCCAGTTGATAAAGCCAGCAGTCAACGTGCTGTTAGTGGAATGAAGCCTTTTTCTTGGTTTCCCCATGAGCTGTAATACAGGAGCAGCATCACTTTCAGAATTGATTTCTGAATCTCTTTTTTCTGAGGTGGTTGTCCCATAGACTGATATTAAAAGCTAGAATTCCCTAGGGACAGTGATGGTTACTGTGAAGCTGTATTAGATTTAAAGTCAGAAACCTTGCTTAGTCTCATCAGAATAAAGTTACTGAAATCACTTACAGCTGGTTTTGTTTTACAGGAAAAACATACCTTTAAAATGTAGACACTTATCTATGCTACTGAAGGTGCTTTGGGACTGATCCAAAGATCACTGAATTCAGTAGGAGACTTTCTGCAGACCTCAGTGGGTTTGGACCAGCACTTTAAACCCTCACAGCCCTTCTGTTTCAGGCTAATTTCTGTATAATTTTTTTATTTTAAAGACTGCTAATGGACTACAAAATTCTTCATTTGCCTGAATTTTTTTACCTACCCTTGTAATGAGAAACAGCTAATGCTACCAAACCTACCAGGCTGGAGGAAATAGTTGAAGCCTATTTAGGTTTAATGGCATGTTGGATCTTTTAAATGCTTCTAGGTGGAAGATAAATATTTCCTATAGTGGGAAAACTTGATTGGAAGGAAAAAAAATTCCTGAGGGCAGTTATGGTATTTGGAATTCAGGTTAATGAGGTTTTTTTGGAAAAATTGTTTTCCATTTAGTCCTGTGAGGCTTGCAGAAGTTTGACAGATTGGGGGAGAAGGAGTGAAGTTGGCTGTCTGGGTACTTACTGCTTTGCTGAGGAAACTGAATTGAATCTGGCTCTTACTGAAAAATATTGATTCTGGCTCACAATTGAATGAGGAATTTTTCTTGTAATGTGTAAGAAGACTGAAGTCTCTCTTCTTGCCAGTTCAAAACTAATTTTATTTACTCCTATGATTTTTTTAACTTTGTTTTCTCTGAATGAATCCTTAAAGTACTGAACTACTTCATCCATTTTCCTGTGTTGTCTTAATCATGTAAGAGTGTGGTAGATTTGCTGTGTATTAAAATAGAACATGAGCCTCATTAGTGAATGCCACTCCCTCTTTTATGTGTGTTTACAGTAAATTCTAGAGTGCTTCACTAGAATGTTTAGAAGAATTCTTCTGAATGAGGTTAGAGGTGGACAAACTGATAGATGGGAATAATGTTATACTCTGGTATGAACAAATCACTGTTGTAATCAGACCTTACTGGGGTAAATCACATGTGAATGCAGGCTTGCTCTGCACAGAGCTAAACTTCTCTGAAAGTGAGCCACTCCCATGATCTGAGCAGAATGGGAGAGTATTTCTTATGTTATCAGCAGAAACAGTGAAGTGTTTCATATGAATTGTCTGAGATTTTGCTCTCTCTAGATGTTTGTCATTTGGATTTATTAGGAATTTCTTTCATAGGCTTCAGCAGTCTCTTAAAACCATGTGATTTTTTGTAGCTCTGTGCAACATTGTTTTATGAGCTTTGATTCTTGAGGCAGTGCATAATGTGTGTTTGTTCATCAGTGGATTTATGCCAGCAAGGCATGTTTTTAATTATATGAATAAAAAAAGGCTATGGGGGGAGCTGTCAGTTAATTATTATCTTAGGCATTAGTTTGAGATCTAGAATGGAGATAAACTTACCAACACTAGAATATTTTCATTCTGGAATTCTGCTTCAGTGTTTGGCTAAGCAAATGATGGCCCAAAATAGTTTGTCCGTATTTAAAGTATGTCATTATTGTGCCTAAGCAGTTTTGTAGACACATTGACAAAGCTACCAATGCAGCATCTGCTGGAATTGCTGCTTAAATGATTGAATTTTAGAAAGAGCAACACGCTTGTGAAAGTTGGGATTGTGAAAATACATACTTCATAGGCTTGAGGTTTTTAAATCTGGTATTTCTTAACTGAGTGGTTTTTTTGTATGCTTAATTTGCCTTTTAATTTGATGCATCTGATGTTCACAATGGGTGGGTAGGCCTCTGGTGGATACCCTGTCTTCATTAATCCAAGAATTGGATAGCTAAGTGTTCACTTCATGTTTCTACTCATTTTAAACCCAAGTTTAACATTTTTATTTTTTTGAGATAGCTTTAACATTCTGTGGTGTCTTTGACCTGCAGCAAATCTAATTGTATATTTGAGCAATTTTTCAGGTTTGTCATAGTAAAAAAACAGCACTAAGAATTGGTCCCTAGATCGTAAAAATGATAGAACATTGTATTTCATTGTGATTGTGGGTGTGTGTGGGTGCGTCAGATCCAGTGTGTCCCGTTTCTGGACAGCTGAACCATGAAAGGCTTTGTGATCCTTTGTGTTTTCAGACAGTGTCCAGGGATTTCTCTTTTTGTTTTTTGTTAAAGAATAAATGAATAGATGTTGTGAAGAAATTCAGAGGTAGACAGCAGCATAGTAGTCTAATGTATTGCCTGAAATCTTACGTAATTAAACCCTGCAATTGAATGAAGAGCTTTATTTCACCTTGGTTCTCCAGTATCATTAATTACTTAGTCTGGTTTTATTGTGGTTAATGAAGTTCTTTAATTTTTATTTCAGTTTTATACTGATGCCGTGTTGAACTTCAGGCTGAACTCTGTATGTGTGGACTTCAGTTCTTCTTAAAATCTAATTTTATTCCAAGACCTTTTGTTTTATTAAAGCTGTGTGATCAACTTTCTTTGCATGATTCATTTTGTGTACTTCTTACAGTAAGATAAATGTCCTCAGTTTTCATTTGTTATTCAAGATGTTTATATAGTTTGCTCTTTCTTACTCGAAAGATCATTAGTTCTCGGATATTCTGTTTAAATACCAGTCACTGATGAAGTCTGTGAAGTTGTTTTCCTTCCCCTCCCCTTTATAATACTGTTCTCCATCTCATTCTAATGCAGCTTTACTTCCTGTCTGCTGTTTGGCGGCAGCTGCTCGTAAACCAGAGGCTTCAACACAGGCTTATTTCAGTATAATATGCTCTGAACTCTGCAGCTTTGGAGGAACGCACATCAGACAAGATTTAAATTGATTCAGAGTGCCTGCTGTGCCACATGTGATGTAGCCAGGATTTCTACTCATTAACCATTAACTTTGTTCTAGCCATAACTAAAGAATTTCAGTTTTCTTCCTGAAGATGCTGAGTTTCTACTCGTGCAGTTTTTTGTCACAACTATGCAATTTTATCTGGCTCTAGGTTGATGTTAACTGCCTGAATGAATTTAGCAAAAAGAAAATCTTTGTTATGCTGCAGATACTGCAGTAGCAGAAGTATAATGAGAAAGGTGCTGTATTTTAATAAAAACTATATTTAAATGGCAGCCAACAGTATCAGTTTTCCACTTGTGTCCTGTTTTCTCACTAGAGGTTTGATAGATAGGACTTGTCCACAAATTAACTCTCTTTTCTGACTTCAGTAATGAAATTTCTTGGATTATTGGGATGGTATATTAGCTGCTCCATTTTCTGAGCAAATGCAATTTCCAGTCATACATGGGATCACAGAGTACCTGGTAGAATTTGCGTGGAAGGGGAAGGCTTAATTTATGAGAAATACCTGAATATCTGTGCTAACACATATTGAGTTGGAAGTTTTAATCTAATTTCTTTGGTCTCCACCATTTTCTGAACAATTTAGATGTAACATTAAGTCTTTCACGAAGTTGGAGTAGCAGCTTTCATTTTGCTTTCTTTAGGTATGTTTACTTTTTGAAAAAAGGTAAGGGTGCCTGGAAAACCAGTTTACAGCTTCAGCTCTCATTTTACTCTCCCTGTAGTGCTAATAAGCCATACTCCTTGAATTCCTGTGTTTTCAATCCAGGAGTATTTGAGGGGTTTGTGTTGTCCCCATCTAAAATATTCTCACAGTTTACAGTTACTTCTGTGTGTTCCCTGCAATCCAGTGAGTCTCTGGACAAAAAGATTTTACCTTTTCCCATATCAATGGGAAAGGATGTCTGATGTTAGGGATTTAGAGGAAAAAAAAGATCATGTTAAAGCCATAATACAGTAATTAAAGATGATACTGTGGTGTGTCACCACATAGGGCAGACTCTCTCAGCCGTAAGATGCTTGTGGTCCTCACAATTATCAAGATTTCATCATTTTGTATGTAGTAATTTCATGCTCCTTCATATTATTGTGAAGGTCTCAATTTAGAGTGTTACAACCCTGAAGAGCTGAGCATCACCTGACGAGTTCAAGGAGCTGTTTGTATGTGGTGGAAATGTGGACCTGCAAGATGTGACTTAGTTAAAACACTAACAACTGTCAGCCTTTAGGGAGTATCTTGTAAGTCTTTGTGGGTCATCTTTTAATAGGTGTGGATATTTTGTTTCCAAGGAGCTGTCCTGCTAATAAATGCTTTCTCCTGCAGAACAGTTTTGTTTCCAGAACCAAAGTCAAGATGAGGTTCATTGTGTAGCTCTGTACAGTCCTTAACCAATTTTTAGTTGGTCCTTTAATGCACTAGTGTGTTAGGGTAACAGTATTTTGGGGCCAGATTTTTACCATGTTCATCTGGCTTCATTTCTGCTCACTTCAGGAATGTGGAGCAGGGAAGATCTGACTGGTGCCTGTCAGCAGAGCTGGTGCTTTTCCTGAGCACACTTAAACAATTCTTATCTTCTTACTGATGACCCCACAACCCTAAAATCTTGTGGTAGCTGGGAGAGATTCTTCTGTGAGGAGCAGCAGGTGATCAGTGGTGGCACATCAGCTGTTGGACTGTGTGTGCTCAGGGCCATCGAGGTGCATTTTCCTGCCCAGGGGAGGTGGTGCTGCCCACATGAAGCCCCACATCACATCACTGTTGTTCCTTTTGATCTTTCGCAGACTTTTCCTGTTTGCTTTAAACGAAAAGGTCAGTGTGTGGTTATTCTGACAGCAGACAAATGGGTTTGGTGGTGCATCCAGTTTGTACCCAGCCTGGCTAAACAGCTTGATTTTTCTTTTTTCCCCTTGGAGTTGCTTGGTGGAAGTCCTGCAAAGGCCTGATCAATGAGCAGAAATCATTTTTCTCAATGATCCCCTTGATCAGTTTTCATCCAGGATCATGTATATGGTTTTGAGTAAAATACTAGTTTTCTATAGATACTTGTGATTCTAGATTTTTTTTAATTGTGTTTGTGCTTCAGTCTTTTATTTGGCAGAGATTTCTCAGTTTTCTTTTTGTTCTCTTTTTTTTCCAGCTATGTAATTTCTTTGTTTATGCACCTAAAACCAATTTTGCTTTAGAGGAGAGTAAAACTTTTTTCTTTTGCATAGGTACTTGGAAGAGTTTTTTATTATGACCTGCTATTGCATAGAGGAGAGCTGTTTAATCAACACTCCCTTTGAAGCCAGGTAGTGATAGTGTATCTTTGCTTATTCATTTACCTCACAGTTGGGTCATGCTTCTCTTTGCATACAGTTTCTACACTATGAACAGTTAGGAACTTGGATTTTGGGCACAGAAATCTTTAGACCATGTAGATTGTCAGGGACATGTTGTCCTGCACTGACAGGCAGCCACTGGCTGAGTTTGGACAGTTATTCCTGCCAGGGTGATTTATCGTGGGGTGCCACTGCAGCCTGAGTCACACCAAGCATCTCTCATGTGACAAGTATCCACAGCCTTTCCCTGTAATCCTTGCAGCTCCCCCCATTCTCCAGATACTTCTGTGACTGCTCTCAGCCTCTTCTTGCATTAGGGTGCAGGCAATGATGATGCCATTTTGAAACAATGCTGATGAACAGTACTTGGAACAGGGCTGTGTAAGTGCTCCAGATCTGCCATCAGTAAACCAGCCTTTGCTTAGCTTTTATTACATGCTATAGAAGCAGTTATTCAGTCATAGCAGCTTGAACTCTTTCCAATGGTTTAAATGCACTCATTAGAGTTGTATAGACAAGGTTTCAAATACACTCATGTCATCATCTTGAAGTTTCCTAGAGGAGGAACAAAATCAAAGTTAGCAACCTGACTTTTGCATTTTGGGAACAGCTGTGTGTAAGGGCACTAGTGCTGTGTGGATGAAAGCAGTACTTGAGATCTCTACAGGATAGATGCTGGAAGAAATCCAGGCATTTGGATTGTTGAATTCTCTTGTTTGCGTATCAGTCTCCGCTTACTAAGCAAAGTTGTTAACGTTATGCTGCTCTGCTCCTCTTGTAAATCAATGAGAAAAGTCAGAACATCATTATTGAGAACTTCTGTTGGTTTGTGAAAATCATTTAATACTTCATATTAAAAATGAGAAAAATTTGGTAAGATGATGAAACATCTGTTGCAAGAATCTGTTACTTTTCTTCAAGCTTTGAAATGTTTCTTCAAGCTTTGTTGTCCAAAGCACAAGTAACAAGATGAGCTCCTATAGTTTGATGCTATTCTGTTAAAGAAAATTCCCAGCCGTTGCAAAGGATGTTCTTTGCAACAGCTGATAGTTTTCTACAGAATATTTGACACTATAAAATTGTATTGAATGATGAAAGCTGCATAATTGTTACAGTATACAAAAGTCAAAAAAATACTAATGCTATTTTAAGCCTTGATGCAGCACTACTTATTGAATAAATGCTCACATAGTTTTTCCAGACTTGAATCCCGTTTAAGAGGGAAGAGTGAGGCTGTCAGAATGCTCAAGAAGGTAATGAAAGCCAAAGGGCAGAAGAAGCAACTTTTCTTGCCCCTCTCCTGCTTGGATCTGTTCCTGGATGTTTCTATTAGTTGCTTGCCCATTTTGTCCAAATCAGGTAAATTCTAGCTGAGTATACATGCATTACATGTTTCAAATTTTCAGTTCAAAACCAGAGATTTAATAGGCTGTTTATTTGCACCCAGGTAGCATGGTGTGCAAATGTTTTTTAGATAAATCTCTAACCCTCTATTGGAGTTGCTCGTTATAACTGCTTTTTGCTGTGTGATTTTCTAAAAGCTTGCAAAGAATGAATTTCCCAAGGAATTTTGAAATTTGTCTGGAAAGTGTTCTGTCAACGTGGCTGAAAACTGTGTGTGCCCCTGTTAGTTACTGGGTTTGTCAGCATAAGCATTGCATGTGTACTTGCAGCAGCAAAACAAGCTGCAGTCTTGTGACAGTATTTTAAAACATTGTTATTAATTTTAATTGTTGCAGCAAAAATTGGGTCTCTCTTCTAATGCACATGCTCACCGTTAAAAGGGAGAGTAGATGTAAAATGCAGCCATCTTTCTCATCTAGAATCCAGTAGTAAAGATGGACTGATAAAAGACCCTGTAAAGTTTCACAGGGGAAAACCCCGACATGTATTTGCCTTTTCAGATTATCCTTATATTCTGCTCATTACATTTTTGTGGATTTTCAGTTCCAGCTATTTTGTTGGTTTTGTCTTCTAAAGGCAAATGGGTAGAGCCTGAGCATGAGCTGCGTGTTGGGAGGCATCAGACCTTTCTGTAGCGACAATGTGAAAACTAGAAGCTGTCTGCTTTTTGCTTTGTGTTGGGGGTTTTTTGGTGGTTGTGGTCAGGTCTGGTTCATGTTTTCTGCTTTAGTCCAGAAATTGCAGTATTTTGGAACGACGAACTGTGTCTGGAGAGACTTGGTTGTTATTAAATGATGAGTAAAACTTCTGTGCAGTAGCATGTCAGTGTTTTTCTATGCAAGCTTCTCAGCGTAAGTACGGACAGTGCTCTGAAGCCAGGAATAAAATGCAGCAGTTTCCACAGAGTTTAATCACATTTGTTCTGACATCCTTACTGCTTCGTATCTGTTCTTAGTTATAGACTTGTTTTTTAGTTAACTGAAATAGCAACCTGCATAATTTAATGAAACATCGATCTGCTTTCTAAATGGAGTCATGATTACATAGTTGAGCTAACTACACAGAAAAAACTAACAAATGAAACCAACCAAAAAAGCCATAAAAATACCAGGTTTTCTAAAAGGGACTTTCAAATTCTGACTCTCCAGTAAAGTGAGGAAAATTCTTCTGCTATTCTTTTTTTGACGTTTTAGAAACCAAACCCCATCACTGTAGTATTTCAGTATTCAATATTTCAATCATGGTGAGAGAGGTTTTGTCACAGCTCTGGTATCACTCACAAAGATGTTTTTCATGTGAGTCTGTTCATGGATTTGTACATCAATTTGTAAAAATGGATTGTGTTGCCTCTGAATCTTATCTGTATGGACATTTTATGAAACTTTAGTGATATTTGTAATAAAACCAGGTGACTTTTATAAGCATACTTTAAAACTAAAAGAAGTACATAATACCAGGCCATCAGATTTTGCTATGAAGTTCACAATTGTAGTAAGTATGTTCTGAGGTGTTTTTCTGGTTGTCAGTTGGAGTGCATTCTTTCCTTAGGGAGTACACCAAGGAAATACTGTCACTTGTTACCCAAACACCTTCTACTATGATTAGAGAGCTGAAATGATTTTTGTGTTGTTGGTGTTCTTAAATGGAACTTACTGCAGAAGTTTTTTGAGATTTTTTTTGTTGTTGTGAAATGCCTTAAGCTAATATTTCAAGCTGTATATTGAATCATCCTTAAAATTAGCAGAGAGAGAGAGAGAGAGAGAGAGAAAGGCATATATTAATTTCTAGGTTTCTAAAGGGTAGGGGGAACACATCTAAGAGTCTAAAATTTCGATTAAAAAAAATAATGTCTATGACTCCTGAGTCTGTCTGGTACAGTATTTTTGAAGGGTCCACATATATTAAAAACCCTTCTGAGAAAGCATAGTTGCAACTTTCTTAATTGACTTAAGCAGGAGCAGAAACACAGAAGCAGAATGAACCAGGGATATATTGCTCTAAAGGGGGGAAAAAATGCAGGAGTTGAAAGTATTTAACAACAATCTTAAGTGCTTATGTGCAACAAATCCCTGCAAGTAATAGTTAAATTTCTTAGCCCTGTGCTCAGCTATTTTTACTTGTTGCTATTAAAATTCTAGTACAGGCTGTTAGCAATTCGTGGGGTATTTTGTATTTCAGCAAATTCTTTTACTCAAGATATCTTGTTCCTCAGTCAGTGAATTTGTATTTCCACTGCTTTTCGTCATCTTAAAACACCATGGTATGAAAGGCTGCATTTAGAACTTCTATTTTCTTCTTTCCTTTTTTTTTGTCCCATTAAGCATAACAGTCTGGATCAAAACTATTATCAAGCAAACTGTTTTGTTAATATTTCTGGGTTTGCTTGAAGAATCAGCCATTTTCAGAGCTGGTGAAGCAGAGAAACCTGATTTAATTTTGAATGTTATAGTTTTTTCCAGAAATTTTTCTTGTGTTCTGTAAAAACTACTGGCTGGATGAATGCTTTTTGATCTGTCTCTGGTTTTTGGGTGAGTGTTATGGGTCATGTAGTTACCTTAGAGGAAAGAAGAAAACTAAAAGTTTAAATGGGCTTTTTCTGATGAATACTTCACACCCTGCAGCAGGCCTGGTCATTCCTCCTCTTACCAGCCTCTTCTCTAATTATTTGTGTAGTCTAAATCAAGGCATCATAGAATGGTTTGGGCTGGAAGGGACCTTAAAGAACATCTCATTCCAACCCCCTGCAATGGCAGGTGCACCTTCCACTGGACCAGGCTGTTCCAAGCCCTGTCCAACTTCCAGGGATGGGGCAGCCACAGTTTCTCTGTGCCAGGGCCTCACCACCCTGACAGGAAGAAATTTCTTCCTAATACCTAATCTAACCCTGCCCTCTGTCAATTTAAAGCTGTTCCCCGTTGTCCTATCCCTCCGTGCCCTTGTCAGAAGATCCTCTCTGTCTTTAAAGTTGGAAGTGAAATGTCTCAGTGTGGTTACAGAGAAGGAGGAGCTGGAGGAACAAGTCACAGGCAGGGAAATGGTGGTGCTGGTTGGTGTCCCTGGGCAGCCCTCCTGCCCTGGCCAGTGCTGTCCCAGCAGTCCCACCTGGGCAGCTGCTCATGCTGTCAGTGGTGTGATGGAGGTGCCACCCTTGAGAAACTTGGAGCTGTGTTCATCTTGAAAGCCACAGCTGGGTCATCTGTGTACAACTGTTTAGGAAAGATTCTTGTTTGGTCAGAAAGCATCACTTCCTTTACGTTTTTGCAGAAGAGTGTAAGGTTTAAATTTCAACAAAACCTCATTTTCAAATAATGGAAAGTGTTCCAAGATGAAGTTTTTAAAATAGAAAACGTTTTCTCAGTGTGTTTGAATAAAGAGTATGCTCAGAGGCATGAGACAGAAGGATTGATCCAAATTAAAACCACTAAAAAGCCTATTTCACTCATAGTGACTTTCTAAAGGGAATTCTTTTCAACTGTTTATATTTACTATTTCATTCCCCGTTAAAAACAAGGTTTTTGTTCCAGAATTAAACCTACAAAATCAGATAAATTCTGTAAACTCTGTCCATAACTTGGTTGCTTGTTGTTAGGTTTTTTAAACTAAGAATGATCAACGTCTGAAAGTGTAGTCTGAAGCCTTGTATGGAGTTGTCAGCTTTTGCTGTAACTTCAGTTGTTGTCACTCTTACGAAGTTACTGTTCTGTTTTGCTCCCCAAATAATTCAGGATTTTCATCTGTGAGTTCTGTTGTAAAGTTTCAGAAAAGTTTTTTCCTTTTTTTTTTTGCGTTTCATAGATTTCTTCCTGTCTCGTGCTTTGGCCCCTCCTTGAAACCCAGGCTAGAGACCCTTCTTTGTGATACGAACGTGGGTCTTGGCATTTGGTGGAACACGGGGATGAGACTGACTCAACTTTGCGTTTCAGAACAGTCATGCAGCATCTCTGTGGCAAGACTACAGCATTATATTTATGAAAATATATTCATATAAGGTTTCTGTTAAGGAAAATGGACAAATATGTCATTTCTCATTAGAACATTTTGAACAGGTAGTCGGTCGCCTTATACTTCATAGAATCATAGAGTCATAGAATCAGTTGGGTTGGAAGAGACCTCAGATCATCAAGTCCAACCCCACTTTGCTAGCTCATGGCTCTCAGTGCCACATCCAGTCTCACCTTAAAACCTCCAGGGCTGGAGAATCCACCACCTCCCTGGGCAGGCCATGCAAATGCCTGACCACTCTCTCTGTAAAGAATTTCTAACTGATATCCAGCCTAAACCTCTCCTGGCAGAGCTTAAGCCTGTGCCCTCCTGTCTTCCTGTTGGTTGCCTGAGAGAAGAGACCAATCCCCACCTGGCTACAACATCCTCTCAGGTAGTTGTGGAGAGTGATAAGGTCTCTCCCCTGAGCCTCCTCTTCTCCAGGCTAAACAACCCCAGGTCCCTCAGCCTTTCCTCATAGGACTTGTGCTCAAGTCCTTTCACCAGCCTCATTGCTCTTTTGGCAGTGGATACAGCTAAGTGAAGCTGAAATGATGCGCTTGGCCTTAACTGGTTTAACATCTTGCTCTCCTAGAGTAAATGTTCGCAGCTGTTTCTTTGTGTGTGGTCAGTGTTTCATTCATGGAGCCACTGGCGAGACTGCTGTTTAAATACTTGCAAGTGGGGTGTGATTCGGGGGCAGGTGGGCTCGGACTGGGCTGGGTGGGCGTTGGTGGCTCGGGCAGGAGCAGCTGCCTGTGAGCAGTTGTGAATGAATGAATGGGCAGATGTGTGCGTGATGAGCAGATGGTGAGTCAGAGCTGAGCCTCTTCCCAAAGAATGCGCTTTGCTCCAGTGCTGGGAAAATGGAAACAGAAGGGAGGGACGGCACCACTGGCTGGGGACTGGTGTTCCCTGGGGGTGCATTGGGCTCCTCGTGGCCGGGCTGCTGTGCTGATTCATCAGTCGGTGGGTGGTGAGGACTGTGCAGTCTCTGGGAGGAAATGGGCTGTAGGGAGCGGGAGCATTTTCTGTAACTGCAGGATGTGTGGATGGAGCAGGCAGATAGTGTATCTCCAGCAGATCAGTGAAGTACCCTGGTGTTGTAAGATAAGGATTTACTAGAGGACTAAAATAGGATGTGAAACCGAGGTTTTTCATCTTGGGCTCAAAGAAAACGTTTTTTTTTTTTAAAGTCATTGAGAACTGGCCTCTATTTAAATCGCTTGGTTTTTAAAATATGAATGAGTGGTGTTACAGGAGCCACTGTCCCTGCCTATTTTTAACAACAAAGATAACTCCCAGTTAGCTGGAGTTGTGAGAGAGGGTTGCTCATTTAAATGCAAATGAGAAGGAATAAGATTAGTTGAAAGGGCACAAAAGGAAGGGTGAGATACACTATATGTTGAAGGTGTGGCACAGAGGTCTCTGAGAACAAACCAGCTGGGAGGCCGAGAAAGCACAATCACAGCTCAACAACTTAGAGCCCAACTAAGCCTATTCATGCAGCACCTTCTCAAGTTTGTGTGTTTATGGTGCTGTTTGTCCTCTGTCCAGATAATCTGTCAGGAGATAAGAGTGTTTACTTTTGCTGCTTGTTCAGTCAGCAAGCAGAATACTTGTTCTAACAGTAAAAGGCTACTTCCAATGTAAAAGTAGCACGTCTGCTTTTCTCAGTTAAAAATTTTAATGCTACTCCGATCTGTAATAGGAGTTCAAAATGGAACGTGTCATTTGAGATTAAATTAATTGCATAATAGACAGCTGAACAAAAGTTCAGCTGCTATAAGCTAGTAAAAATGGCATATTTCAGTATGAGACAGGTTATCTAGACCTCACAATCTAACAAACTAATTTTGGCTGGGCCAGTGTGTGGAAAATGAGGGTGCAGAATGAGAGAGAATTACTCTCATCTTTCAACATGCGTGTAAGAATTCTTAACTTAGTTACACAACTGTCCAGTCTCAGTGTCAGAAAACCCATACCTTGTGTGGTTTATAGGTTGGACTGTTCGCTGAAAGGAGGCAGCTGTATAATTACCTTTAATTCTTGTATGTCGCTATAATAATGTTTCTTTATGTAGCATTAAATTTGTCCACTGAACATGAATTTGTTAATTGCCTGACTTCCAACTCTCCTCCTTCCTTCTATTCTTTAGTGCTTTTCACTTGTCTCTTGAGTTTTACAGGACTGACTTCCAGATATTATTATGAAAAGCACACAGAGGTGTGTGGAGGATTTATTAAATTATATAAATGCAATTAATCTGGGGTTAACAACAAAACCTTGAAAGAGTTGTTCTAATAAAGACATCTTTTAATCTACTTCTAATAAAGTTGTATAGCTCAGTAATATGAATGGTGGGAAGAGGAAGATTGGGGTTTTAATAGAAATAATGCAGCTTTTGCCTTTCCTACCGTGACAGTCTTGAGGCAACTTTCAGAGCATTCTGAAATTTTTTAAAAGACCACTTTGCTGGATTTTGAAGTGCCGTAACAGATCATGTGCTCACAGACAGAACAGTAATTTATTGAAGATTCTGTTAAGTTCAGAAGTTGAAAGGGAACCAGCATGGCTTTATCGAAAAGAAGGAAATGTGTGGTTAAACGTTTTTGGCTATAGACTTAGGTGGTTTCCAATTTCCAGAAAAAAGAGAGGGGGGGAAAAGGAGTCTAAATTCCTTTCTCTGAAATAAATTAAAAAATACCAGTATACTTTATGGTGTTTTAATGAGAGAAAAGTTCCTGCATAAGCTCATGGGGCTCCAGTATGAATTACATATACTACATTTGAATGATTATGTGGTAATTTCAAAACTTGAATAACTTTCTAAGGAATTCATCTTTCAGAAGTGAAAAATGTTTGCTTATCAGAGTTTTGAAGACCTACTGAATGGATGGTATAAGGCTTCCAGGGCTCTGATTCAGGAGCAAGGGCACAGTACTTTATCTGGAAAGGTCAGGCCACGTGCCAGAGGTTCACAAGCCGCTGTGTCAGCAGCTCAGCTGTTGGTCAGTGTGCTCAGGGCAGATAGCAGGCACCAGGAATCACATCAGCTCTGTCAACTTGTTTTCCCTTTGACTTCTGAAGACTTTCACAGAATTTCCAGCACTGCTCAGTCTTCCAGGTGATGTTGAGGCATTGCATTTGAAGTATTGAGCCCTCAGCAGCTGTGTCTGAGCTACCTGCTGTTTGCACTGAGCCAGGAAGTTTGCACATAAAACACTGGCAGCTGCAGTGACCAAGGCAGTTGCACAGCCACTGAAACAAGTTGGTGGCAGCACAGTATTCCTTGCCAAAGAAACAAACAGAAAGGACTCATGACAACTTGGAAATGTAGGTTTAGTCATCTGTGGGAACTTCTAAGTAACTTCGGATGTCCCAGGCTCCTATTGTGGGCCAGGAGGATAAGGGAGGCTAGGTGAGAAGTGAGCCCTATGTGGAGATCAGCAAAGGGCTTGTTGGCTGCTGTAAAACATAACTAGCATTAGAGTACAGACTGTTTTGTCTTTACAGTCCCATACTTGGCTTATGTTGCTTTTTTATTCTCCCTCTTAAATTATTCTTCATTCTCTTTAGAAGAGAATGACACTTGGTTCTAATAGCCTCTTCTAACCGTTTTTCACTTCTATACTAATTAAACATGTCTATTTAAATTGATGATGTGTACTTTGTTTCTTGTGGGATGAATGAGTGAAGACTCTGCTGAAAGAGTCTAATGTATTTCGTATGAATGTTCAGTCTCGAAATGAGGGCTGTGGGAGGCGGTTTCCTGGTACTCCACGTCTTACTCACGCTGGTTGTGACACCTCTGCTCGCAGGGCTGTTGGCCAGAACTGTGCTGTCACCATGGAAGGCTGAGCTGTGGTGACTCGGGTGGCTGCTCTATGAGGGCAAGCACAGAAAACCAGCCTGTGCTCTTAGCAGAGACCCTGCAGTAGGAGTGCAGATGGAAGAAGATACACTTGAACTTACCTTTATTTTGTCATTATTGAGCTACTGCATATTTTACTAATTAAAACATCTAGAGTACATATCTTCATACAGAAGCGTGATAAGTTGTAGAAATCAAGCTTGGAGACCAAAAGTGTATTTTCTTTGGCAAATAACATTACTTGTTTGTCAGTTGGATTGATGTTATTTGTTCCCTTTCTTCCACTCACGGGTTGCCTTTCGTGTTGTTGAGTGCCTTTGCATAAGGGAGGCTTTACCTTCCTCTGTGCCTCTTGCTTCCCTAAGCCTTTCTCTTTGTGCTTGAGTCACCTTAGCTGGTAAGTGTGGAACTGAGCGAGTAGGCACAGTTGGGGTGCTTTGAAATACGTTACAGCACTAAACATCAATTACACTTTGATGAGGCTTTGCCAGAGGATTAATTTAGAACTGTTAGAGGAAGTGCTGTGTGAGAATTCCCCTACCTAGCTGAGTGGCTCCTAAAGGCTGAAAATGCTCTGGATTTGGAATGTCTAAACTGTCTCTCAGTGTGAAGTGGATGCAGACCTGTGTGCATGGTTTGCCTTTCTGGTGATTCAGCATACACAAACTCTGTTCCACAAGGGGTTTTGACTTGCCAAGTAGGCTGAAATAATCACTGGAGATGGTGGGTTTTGGCGTTTTTTTTCTCTGCACAATTCAGGTAATTTTGCTGTGACTTTTTGTTTAAGGCTGATATCATTAAATGTAGCAGGTCAAACTCATTTAGTGTTATATTTGCATCTTTTTAAGTTTCCTTGTGTCATCACTATATTGTCTGCCATTATCCAAATGTAGGGCCGTAGGCTCATGCATCATTCCCTGCTACAACTCAAGGCATTGTGCAAATTGGTGCTGTAGTTGGATTTTCGTCATCTGGTGTTGCTTCTTTTGAAAAGCCTTTGCCACATGCTAGAATTGACACAGGAAGACTTCCTTATTTTTAGCACAGTGTGTATATATATAGTGTATTTTATTGAACTCTGACTAGTTCAGAAAATTGAGAAGGATTGGAACCAGTACTTGCTCTTTGATGAAAGCTCGTGTATTGGGGTTAAATACAGTGCTGCTTCAGAGTAGGAAGGTGTGTGTTCATTTAACTGTTTAAGTGTGCTCTAAAGGATCCTCCCTACCTGGTACTGTGCCACTTCCTTTGTGACATGAGGGTAAGCTGACAAGAAAAAACAATTAGTTTACTGAAAGTAGTAAGAATTCTAACTAAATCTTGGTGCATGCCAGTCTATAAAATGAGAACACAGCTTAAATTTATTCCATCCAGTACAGGAGCAAAAGTTAAAGCACTCACTTGATTAAAATGAGTTCTTGGAAGGGAGACAGGAGGAGCTGTTAAATGGAGTCTCATGTTTCCAGCTGGTTTGGATGCTCTTCTAAGAATACATATAGAAGCTTCCTGGATCAGTATTTTGATTGTGCAGGCACGTGTGTAAATGCTTTCAAATTCATAACATGTGTTTTGCTTTTATTTCAGGTGTACTTGAAGGCACCTATGATTCTCAATGGTGTCTGTGTCATCTGGAAAGGCTGGATAGATCTACAGAGGCTGGATGGTATGGGCTGCCTGGAATTTGATGAAGAGAGAGCACAGGTAAGGCAGTCTGCCTGTGGCTACTGTGTCTGAGATTTGTTCTTCTGGAAGGGAACACACAGTCAGGTAACAATCACAAATTCTAATTTTCTTTTTTTCTGCTTTTACTTTAAGTACAAATTCCAAAGAAAACTTGTAGTCTAGAAGTTCAGAAATACGTAGTTGTAGCTAAACACTGGTTTAGCTATATTAGGTCAAAATATTAGGGGCAGGGATCATTTGTAGTTTACACCTTTGTGATTTCACACTCTTACTATGCTACAGAGTAGTAGATCAAAGTATTGGAAAAACTCTGCCAGTAGCTTGTAACAATTTAACTGGCAAGTCTATTCTGTTTTAGGGTGATTGAGGTTTTTTTCAGTAACTTTCTGTTTTATTACATGTAGGTGAGAATGAATAGGGGTTTTTATTTGTCCTCTAACACTGCTCTGTTAAGATATGGCAGCTTTTGAGAACTTACTATCTACTTACTTCCCACCAGCAAAATTACTGTCTAGCAGCTGAATCCTTGGACGTGTACAAGAACAAAGTCAACACAGAGGAAATGCCTTTTAAAGTGGATATCCCATAGATAAGGTTCACATAGACAGCTGTAGGATTCTTTAACTTAGTCAGACTTGACACGTCTTTGCTTTTGAGATACAGTTTGGTAACAAATCTACTTAACTGATACTAAAACCTGCTGCACCAGATTGGTCAATGGGCTTCCATGAAGATCACTTGTCTCTGTCTTGGACACTAAACTGGATGTAGTAACATCAGTTACCAGAGTTAGGACTTACAGTCTATATTTTGTGATGAACTCAGCCCTGTGAAGGGTTGCTCTGGCAGCTGTGCCCCGGAACTCATTTAAATAAGGATGCATTTTCTATTTCCACTGTGTGCCTCATTCTCAGCCCTCACTTCTGTGGAATTTCCTTTTTAGTCATTCTAGAGCTGCAGTTGGTCACTACATCACAAATGGGAGCCCTTTGATTCCCCCAAAATACCTGGAAGTTTCCTTCATTGTGATGCCTTGCCTTTCCCTAACTTAGGAAAGCAATTTGCACATTAATGAGATGGTCTTAAGGTGATTGTGTTCTGGATTAAATAGAAATGCTTTGTGCCAAGACAGTGTCTGAAGTAGTCACAGCCCTGAATGCTTTTTCGTGATGCCTAGAAAGAGAGAATAATAGTCCTGCCACCTTTTATCAATACATGAGAAAAGCCACAGACCCAAGCTTTTACCTGAAACCCACTACTTGCTGGGCATTCACTTCTTGCAAAGCTGTGTCCATATTTTGAGCTCAGTTTCAGCAGCTGAAGCAGACTCAGTGCTGTGGACTCCCTGAATTAGGAAGCCTTTAGGCTGTAATGGCTTACACAGCCAGGGCAAGTGTGGAGCCCTGAGGACCGTGCAAGATAAATGCAAAGGTTCTTAATCTACAGTTACTAAATTTGATACATAACACTGAGTCACAGGACTTCTGAACTGAGAGCAGGCTGATGGGAATGTGCACTCAGAAGGAGACAGTGTCACTCTTTTCCAAATTTTTATCTCAAAAAAGTGGACACCCTTCCAAAAAAGAGAGTGCTCAGGTGACCTGCAGTTTCAATTTTTTTCTTCTTACTTTCATGATAAATATTTTTGCAAGTGCTTAGATTATTTCAGTTTCTCAATGTGTATGTGCTGTCTTAACAACATTTAACAACTCCTTTTTGTTGTCTTCAGAAAGTGTTTGTACACTGGAACTGTGGGTTATGCTCTTTTTGTGTGTGAGTAGTTGTGTGAATGCCCTCAGGTGTCAGTGCTTGCTGGGGTTATGAGTACAAGGTACTGCACTGTGTGGATCTACAGAGATGTGTTTGCACTCAGTTACTTGTGTGTAATTTGGTTTTAGTTTGTGCTTCTTGGTGATTACAGAGTCATCATTGGTCATCTTATTTGCTACAGTGGTAGTGCCAAAGGGTTCCTGGTGTTGTAAGGAGCTGTACAGACACAGAAGTAGCTGCACCCTTACGTGTGTCAGTATTGTAAACATTTGGGGAATCTCTCACAGTCTTAAGTTTCCTCTTTCCTGTGTCTGTCCCTCTGCTTCCTTGTTTAGAACTGTTGTAACATTGCTAGAGGCAGTTGACCCAACTGCTGACATTGATCCCCAAATAATACTGATGTCAGATTGGGCTGAAGTGCCTCACACTGTGCATTGCAGTGCCTGTGGTACCCACTGTCCTTTGTAATCAAAGGTCCTGTTGGTGTTCACACACACACCCATTTTCTGGAAGCCTTGCCTTAGACTAATGTAGTGCCCTTGTATTTTTCTGTCTCTTGTCACTTCTTACTAATGTGCTGGGATAAGATAAAATTCCTCTTTGCTGTCACACTTTAGAAATTACACTGTCCTGTACCAGGTCACAGATATTTTTGGAAGAAAATCCACGCACGTAACACTGAAGTACTTCACTGTTAAGCTGCTATTTTTTCTACTTAATCCACAGCTTATTCATGTCTTGTTACTAAAGCAGTCTTACTTTTTGTCACTGAGGGTCCTGATTCTGCTGCTTGTTCAGACTTTGATGGACTAAACACACACAGAGCTGTACATATCTGCTTGAATATCTTCCCTTTTGGGGGCTGAAATCTCCCTGGATTTGATACTTGAGTGTCCATAAGAAACTGTTTCTATCTTCAGTACTTTTGCATCTCTCCTGCGGTAGAGCATGTTTCTACCTCACCAAATCTTTTCCTTCCAGACTTCTGTGGGCCTTATGTGTGTGTGTGTAAGCTTTTCTCTTGTGTGGTTTTTTATTTTCTGGATTGGGAGGTTTATTTTTGTTCTGTTGTGGTGTTGATACAGCTCATTCTTTACTTGTTCTTCCTTTTCTTAGATTCATACCAGAAGCATTTTTATGGAATAAAACTTAAGATGTGTAAATGGTTTCATCTCAAGCAGCTGCATTCACTAGGCTACAATTCCTAGAACTGAGTGACATTTTAAAAAATGTTTGTTAAATTCCTGCTGTATAAGATTGAGACATTTGTTAATTTGTTACAATGCATCACCAAGAGTAGAGCAGAATGTAATGTTTTTACTGAGGAAAAGAAAGTTCTGATGCTTTTTTTCTTTTGCTTTCTCAGACAGTAGCCAGTGTTTCAGCTGTCAACATGTCTTCATTCTAGACATCAACATACTGATTTTTTTCCCATGGATTTCTAATTTGGTTTCTTTTGGTTTCTTTAAAATACTCTGGCTGAGGCTGTATGTTATCCTTTTAGTTCATGACCGCTGTAAATGGTGGTAAAATGCAAAAATCTTTGATAAAAGAATCTGCTTCTATTTAAGTCTGTTAAAAAAAAGGGTAATAAAGACATGGATATCTTCTGTACATTAGAAGGCAGCTTTTCTGTAGCCGTCTGGGAGACAAGCTTATCTGTTTTCTCTCTCTCCTTCTGCATTATTAAGAACAAACTTACTTTCTGCTGTCTGACCTTGATTGCTATGCCTTGTACGAACATTAAGATAGCTATAAAGGGCCAAATTCTACTCTTAAAAATAGTAGGTAGTGTTAAAATGTTATCTTGTTGGCAGCTTTAAACATTGCCCTCCGACGGTGCTTTCTGGGGACCTGCCAGTGCGAGGCTGTGGATTGGCAGCTGTTTGTGTTTCACTGCCCTGGGCCACGAGGGAGCCCCTTCACAGCATTTCACAGAGCAGCTTCAGGGCCCAGCACTGTGCCCACGGCAAAAAAAGCAATTTAACATTTTCTCAGGCTGGGGATGCTTTATCTTAAATTAAAAAATTTATGTGCTTAATCCCTTGGTATATTAAAACTTAGTTGGGCGCTCTGCATGTTTATGTCCTCTAACAGTCAAGGTTAGCTTTTTTTAAAATTATCAGCTTTAAAATAACGTTCCCGTGTATGTGGGAACTGTAAGCAGAGTTAGTATTAATTATAGCTGAGGAGTTAGGAGGAGAGAGAAACGGTACAGTTTATACCTTACTGTTTTGTAGAACCTCTTTGGAAGAACAGAAAATATGTGTTAAAAGGCCTCTTTGAGAGAAGTAACTTCTAACCCATTTAATAATGGCTTTACATATTAACAACAGTTTATTTAGAACATTTTCTAATAGAAGGTACAGTTTCAAGGATATTTTTTTGTCTTGATTTATTAAATCTATTCCTGTGCATAAGCCCTTTTTGAAAATAAACTCCAGAGCTGTTGAAAGGCTGCAGGTTTCTCCGCCATTGGATTGGAATGTGTGCAAATTAGTGGTGGAATAATTTCTGCTTTGCACTTTCTTATGCACCTAAAATTAAATAATATAAATTATACATAAGGATTAAGAGTCTTCATACTGATGCACCTGCAGCAGCTTTCAATAAAATGAAGGATTTATTTGGTTTGTAATTTAGATGCTACTTTTTTTTAAATGCAAGAGAATTAAATTACCATTGTTTATGTAGTGCTGCTAGTGGACTCTGACTAGCTATACCTGTGAATACTGTCTCAAAAATTACTTTTATAAGGAGAATAAAATGTATTGCCGTTTTAACACAACTTCTGAGAATTCCTAGGTTTTAAAAAACCCAGCAGCATTTAAACTACTTTGGAAGAGCAGCTCTCCTTTTAAAATGTATTTTAGAGTAGCTGCATTCCACCTTTGGTTATCTCTGCCACTGAGTGAAGGTGAGTATTATTTCATTAACCTGTATTGGCATTTGCTGGAACTCATCTGTGTTCAGGCAGGCTCTGTAGGACGTACTTGACTTTGCTGCCAAGTGATGCTTAATATGCAGAAGGAATGTGATGGTAGAAATGAGGGTTGCCTTTTGTGTCACTCTGTGTCCTCTGGTTTGGTAGCAGGAGGATGCATTGGCACAACAAGCCTTTGAAGAGGCTCGACGAAGAACTCGTGAATTCGAGGATAGAGACAGGTCTCATCGGGAGGAAATGGAGGTGAGGGTTTCACAGCTGCTGTCAGTAACTGGTTAGTACTTTCCCAAAACTTTAGATTGTTTCCATTTATTTGTCTGTTTGTACAATGTTGTGTATTTTCTGTTTGTTCAATGCTGTCATATAAAAATTGCAAAATGCATTGTTTTTAACTCTTGTAAAATTCATTTCAAGTTTTTAAAGTTTTGATAAGAATTCTAAGATCTTATCCTTTTTTCCTTTCTGTAGATGGCCTTTGCTGTCGGTACTTGAGCTATAAGGACATTTATTCACAGGGTTGCCATTTCTCTCTCAAATGGTACTTCAGTAGCAGAGAGAAGGATCTTTGGCCCATGCATTTCATTTCTCATGAACACAGGAAAGACTTTGTAAGCTGTGGGCACATAATTCTGGAGCTCGCTATCCCATGTTGTGGGAAACATTATCAGTGAATTTAATCAGTCTGCTTTCTTGTACAGGCTAGTTTTATTGTCCTCTCATCTTTTTCTTGTTGGCAGGTAGTCTTGCTCCTCTGTTTCACTGGTGTAGTTCCCCCTGTGTTGTTCTTTGCTTCTTCAGGGCCCCACAGTATTGAATCTTGTTCTTTGTTGATGAGAGCAGAAATTACTGAGCAGAAAAGAGGAGCCAGGAAAGGGAATGGAAACCAGCTGCTCTGAGATGTCAGAAAGGCAAGAGCTGTAAGAGGACGAGTAATAATACATAAGGGGAGCTGGCAAGTTAAAACAGGCTTAGGTCAGGCAGAGAACAGGGAGAATACAGAAACGCTTTGAATTTCTTTCCCTTACTAATGCTATTTCTTACTTCTTGCTTCATCAGTACAGCCTGGCTTTACTATAATCAAATATGATCAATCTGGTGGTTCTCCAGTTTTTAGAAAATTTGATTGTTGTTATTGCTAAGCTACTTTTCTTTTGGCATCCTTTCTGGTAATTGAGATGATGAGACAGACTTTCGTGCCTTCCAAGTACAATTGGAAGACACTGAGCATGAGAATGAGAGCGAACATGCAGGCAGAGAGTAGTGTCCCTCCCTTGGAAGGGGTGGCTGGAGTATGTCTCTGCAAACACTGCTGCAGATAGGCCAGAATGTCAGCTGTAACAAAGGTAAAATCCTTGCCTTGGATGTCTTGCTACCAGTGGATCCTTGGAACAACACCTGGATTACCTGAGTGATTCTGTCACAGCATAGCTAGAACCTGCTTGTAGGGTCACTTCAGGAAGAAGGTAGAATGAGCTTCAAGCTTTTTGTGAGGATGTGTGGTAGCCTGCCCTGATTTTAACAACACAGTAGAAACTTTAGGTCCAGCCTTATGTCTTTCACCTCAATTCACTTAAAGGTTTTCTAGATTTATTTTCCTTTACTATGTCCTTAATCCCCACTCCTGCTACAGAGAAGAAGCTATGTGCATACTGAATGCTGACGGCTTAAAAAGAATGAGGCTTCCTGAAATAAACTCTGGAGTTCTGAGAGACTAACTTCTTCCTCCAAGTGCAGAAAACACTTTCTGCAGCTAAGCTGTGCAAAAAAACTCTTTCAGTTAACAGTGAGACTGAGGTAATACTGAGCATCTGGGGTTTCATGACAGACATCAAAACTTGTAACACTGAGACACAAAAAGAAACGTCCTAGCTGTCTGCAGGAACTGGATTCAATAACTTCTGAAAATACTCTTGCTCTTAATAAGGCAGCAGGCAGGTGTTACTAAGTAATGTCCTTATTAGCTGCTAGTACCTCTTTTCTCTTAAAACAACAATATTTGTTGTCCTAGCTCTGAAGCACTGGTGTAGATCACCTACAGAAAGGAAGAAAAGGACAAACTACTGACTTGAAATATGTTTAAGCAGAATGAAAAACTTTATCAAAAGGTGGTTCAAATTTATGTGATGTCAAATACAGATTTTTAATAATTGCAATACATTGTTGTTCATACTTTGCTATTTATTTTATTGTACATGTTTAATATGTCTAACCAAGAGGTCTTTGCCTCGAATACTTACAGAACTATAACTGGTTTTCACATTCAAGTTTTTATTTGTGTGTTTGGGGTAAGATGTTCTGGCCATGTCTCTGGAATGTTTACAGATGAGTTTTTGCAATTTACATCTTAGGACAGCATAAAATTTGGGATTTTTTGGGGTAGGACAGGCAAGAGAGCAGAGATAGACTTACAGTGCATTCCTAAAGAGGAATCAGGTTTCCAGACTACTCACTGTTTCCTTGACTTTCGCTCTAATGCAGCAGTTGGGCAGAATCAAATGAACTTTAATCAGTGAGCACGTACTGTTCATGATTACCATACAGGATTCTCAGTAGAAGCTAATGCATAAATGTGCATTCCCACATTTGTTGTGTTTGGGGCCTGTGTTGAATTTTCGGATGCCGACATGCTCAGCCAGCTTGGAAATGCAGTTTGTCAGTTGCACCCTCTGACACAGCATTGCTGACAGCTGAGAAAACCTTCATCCAGACTGCCTTGTGTACTCTTTGTGTGATTCAATAGGTCAAACAGTATCTTTGGTTTTACTACAGAGATGGTATTCAAAGGTTTTTCATCGAAAAGGTTGGTTCTAAGTGTGCTGAGTGAGTTTTTATATATGCTATGCTACACACAGATGAAGATACTGCCCTCATAATCTTTTTAATATTACCTCCATACAGCTCTCATCATTACTAAAACTTAAGGTTTTTCTTTCCTGCTAAGATTGGCACAGACAGTAAAACTCAGAATTGGCAGACGTGGAACAGGATCTCATCAGTGTTAATGATGGTTTTAGGAATTGCAACACTGTATAAGATCAGAATATTTCTGACAGTAGAATTACAGCCAAAATGCCCTTAATAGAGACCAGATTCTGTTCCAGTGGGGGAGGGAAGGGGAATCCTGCAATATTCCACCCACTCCTACCCAAAACAGAGGCGCCAGCTCTTTTGGAAACATTTATCCATCCAAAGCCTGGCAGCATATGAAAATGATCAGATTAAATTCTTTATTTATACAGCTTTCTGGGTAAAAAAGATTCCCTATTCTAAGTCTCTCTGTAGACTTAAAGTGGTTTATCGTTGCATGGGAGTGATCAGTGATAAGTTGATGAAAAGAGTTAAAGTGGATTGTATGTGGCAGTTGGATATTAGAACAGTGACACTTTGAAAGGGGAAAAACAGGGAGTGCAGTAACAATTTAGAAATGATCACTTTGCTAATTTTCATTTAAGATATCCTAAAAAAACCCTAACCAATAAAAAAAAAAATCCCCCCCACCAAAACCCTTCAGGATGCTGTCAAGTTTGTTTGCCCTCTTCACATAGAGTCCCTTCCACTGGCAACCACATTAGCACCCCAGATCTTTATTTTAATAAACATATTCTTTGCATCTGATGCAGGTGGTGCTTGCATTTCCCAAGATAATTGTGTTTTTGTGCAATTACAGCACTCCTCTAATGTAAATAGGGTGTAGTGGATTTAGGAATTTCCATTGATGTTTTAAGCACCTCTGAGTTGAGCTACGTTCAGTTAAATTTTTAACATAGTTTGTTTTGAGTACAAGATGCTTTTGAGTTTTTGTGTCAACTTGTGTAGCTTAGTTGCATCAGGTACCGCAAATCCTGCCTCACTGTTCAGGATTCTTTTGTTTCAAAGATGTTTTTGAAGTCAGTGAGTGTTCTTAGTGCCTTCAAAATTAATTATATATTCCAATGGCTTTTACAAAAACGTTGGAATGCTGAGACAGTGAATATTTAATGATACACACAAAGAAAAACCTTATCCTCAGTGAAAGATTATTGTAAAATAAAAAGAATTATGGAAGATCATTAAATTTAGAACACTGAGCTACTTGGCAGACTTGCACTGTTTAATGGTTTCATACCAATCAAAGGCAAAGTTCTCTTTCCATGAGCAGGTGCTGCAGCAAAGGAACATGGTTTTAGGCTGTTACTTTAGGGGTGTATTCTGAAACTACTGCATCTGAACAGGTATATGAACTTGGAGTATTTGTATGTTTCCCTTTACCAAATAAATAGAAGAAAATGAGGAGACTAAAGGGATGTTGGTGAGGCAGATGTTTAATTTTCACTGTCTTTGTCTTGTGTCTTGGTTGAAAGAGTCAGTATGAGTGTCTCTTCTGTGGTTTCACTATGAATGACCACAGTTCAGTGCCAGCATGCGAAGTTTTCTGCAGAAATTACTGTGAAGTTGCTGTCTAAAAGTGCTTGAATTTTCCGGTAAAACCTTTTGCTTGTTATTCCGTCTCTGGCCGTAGTACCATGACGCAGAAATGTGTGACACTGTTGTGAATGGCTTGGGGAGGTTTAAACAGCTCCTCCTTGGTGCAATTAGACTGTACTGGAAGCGACAGCCTGTGTTCAGTGCAGAAAAGCCACAAGCAGGTGCCTCCTGCCAGCTCCTCCCTGGAGCAAATGGCACAAAGCAGTGGATTTTTAAGGGATGGGTAAAGAGAAGAGGCTCTGGTGTGTTGCTGCAGGTCAGGGTATTTTGTGAAGGTTTATTTTGTATAGAAAAACTGTAATTTCAGACTTGAGGTGATCTGTTTGTCTGACCATGTTACTCTGGAGCTCAGCTAAGGATGTTCCGATTGCTTTACCTGGGGATGGGTTGGATTTGTTCTCAGTCTTCCAATGATTTCTTCAACCAATATTTTTGAAATGTAATTTTTTTCTGCTTTTTGTACTGCCATGCTCTTTGTTTTAGCAACACCGAGTAAAGAAGCAGAGCAGTTTGCTCGTCCCTGACAGTCTAGTCTAGCAATCTGTCTGTGGTCTTGTGCTAAATATAAATTACATTAATGCCTAAGCAAAACCATTTTGGAAAACTGAATTAAATTCCCATTTTAAAAACCTTCATTTTGCTGAAAAAAACCCCTGGTTTGAAACTTTTGTTTCTTCCAGTAGCAATCCCTCTCAATACAAAGCACCAAGCCACAACCCCAGCCTTTAAAAACTGATGGAGAAAAATTTACCTGCATTTTAAAAACTTAGTCCTGCCCTAGGTTTTTGCACATTTCTGTTGGTTGTTGGGAATTATGAGCTGAAATCGCAAAATGTGTTTTATTTAATTGTGAACTCTTAAAAAGCAAACAGGACTTCTAACAGAAATGTAAACAGTTTACAGTTGTAAGAAAATCAAGTAGTAGGGACTTACTTTCATGCTTTCATGTTCTTCCAAGGTTCTAGACAGTAAAATCAGTCTCCTTTCTTACTCTCTTTTAAAGATGAAACTCCCAGGGTAAATAAATGCTCTAACTAATTAGAAGTGTTTTTGTCAAATATAACTGGCTTCAGAAGAAAGTAGAGCATAACAGTAAGTTTTGGGGGGAGTTCCTGTTTTAATTTTGTTTTGTTTTTTAAAAACTTTTTTCCTCATCAAACTCTCTGATTTTTAAGGGTTTTTTTCCTTAAAAAATTAATCTGTAATTAATTTAATTAATACTTATTGAATGAATTCTCTAAACTGACAGAGGTATAAAAATAGCATAACCTTTAATACAGCTTTGTGGATGTGAAAGAAACCCAAACTGTTAATTTTTTCACATGCAGTGGGTAGGGTAGACTCGATACGTGCCTCTCTGTGTGTACAACCATAAATACATAAAATTTGTTTATATGCAGGGTGAATACAACATAATTTAGAAAGAGGCATTAAAGTGGGCGTGTGGATTTGTGTTGCCTCAAAAGGTTCTACAGTGTGAGCACAGCAGAGTAGGCCAGTTATGTTATGACTAGTTTGCTTCATGAGAACTTAAATAGCTGGTGTTTGTGTAAAAGTGCTACGGAATGCATATGTCAGAAAAACAATTTGTGCTGTACAGAATCAATGCTGACTGTAGGATGGAGAAGATCAATCTTGCAAATCAGGGAATACTGTAATATAAGCATCTTCTTTCAGTCAATGAAGGTTAGAAAGGGGCTGAGCAGCAGAGGAAAACTGTCTGAAGGCAATCAATATTAATTATAAATTTATAACCTTTAGACCAGCCTTCAAACAATACTTTCTAAAAGGGAGCATTTCAAGGGGTTTTTTTCCCTTGGAAAAAAAGTTTTAATACAAAAGTAAAAATTTCAGTCTCGAAGCTCTTCAGAGCTACATCTTCTTGCTGTGCTTTTTCCTTTCTTGGCTGCTGTTACTTTGGTCCAGTTGCCAAAGTGGTGCACCAGAATCATTGCCTCCATAGTGGTTTTAAACAAAGATGCAACTATTGCAAAGATGTCAGGCAGTGTGTGCCTCAGGGTTTGTGAGCAGACTGTGCTGCGTGGCCTGGTCATGCTCTGTGCTCTCCAGCAGCTGGTGGGAGAGCAGGCTCAGCAGGTTACGCAGTTGATGTGTCTTTATTTTGGGGGTTTTTTTGGTTGGGTGGTTTTTCTCCTGCGGTTGTATACCTTTTAGAAAAGTATCTGCAATGTGTTCTCAGGTTTGGTTGGTTGGGGTTTTTTTGTTTAATCCCTTTTCAGGAGGTTGACAGTCCTTCTAAGAGAAGCCAAATGCTCACTGTTTAGTTTTTCATAACATAGCCTGATTTTTCACTTATTTAGTAAATTATAGATGGCAGATGCCAAGGCACATAATGCATCTGCTCTGTCTGTTTCAGCAGGACAGAGCTGCCAGAATCCAATTAAAGAATTACAGTGGAGTTGTCCATGAAGAGACTTTATTTTGGCTACTCTTTGTGACAGCCCTTCTTCCTTCCCTCCTCTTCACCAGTATCCCAAGATACATATGCAGTGGATGTGTTTGTGCTTGTCATTTCACTGCCTGGTATTCAGAGGTCCCCTGCTGTTTTTTTAAGTGATTCATCGAAAGGGAGGGCCATCTTCATGGCAACCCTGTCCATCCTTCCTAAGTTTACTTCCAGCTTTCTCAGTTCTGCTTTCTCAGAGCTATCGTGTAAACCACACAGTGGGACTGCATTATCTTTTCCTGATGAGCTCATGTGGTCAGAGGAGTTGGTTTCCTTGGGTACGTCAGAGGCCTCAGAACATGCACAGGAAGGGAGTAGTTACTGATGCTTTCTCAAAGTCATTTTAAGGAGCTTTGTTGGCAGAGTTGAAAGCACCATTGGCTGCAGCATGGGTCAGGATTGAGTGGCTGGAGGAGGAGGATGGGGTCTGACTGTCTTGTCAGCTGGAGGGACTACTTGGGTGCCACCTTCCTTAATTGCCATTATTCTTAGATTTGTTTTTCCTGAATGCCCCAGTAACAGATGTAAAGGCTCCAATGTGATCCTTGTTAAAAAAATTCAATGATAGAAGTTAATGATTTGATGATTTCAAGCTATCTAATTTATTGAGAAGAAAAATAATATAATACAGATACCACGTCATACTCTTGATACGACTTTCAGTCCATCCCAGTTAATCTATATTTAGGCTTGGGCAAAGCTCAGATATCAGAGGGCTGAAGAGAGCATGGGTGTAAGAGCATTGCAGGGGACACATTTGAGTTTGTTCACCTTCAAGTCAAAATGTTTTAGTTAGTAACTCTTCTCTTTTTTTTTTTTTAATTTTCAGTATGTCATTACCTCCATGGTATCAGCACTATGAGTTCAGCTTGAATAAATCTAGAACAGCATGTGATAGGTGGCTTTGAAATGGTGTTTTGCCAGATACGTTCCTGCAATGCTTTCAGGCGGTCATCACACCATCTCCAGTGGCAGAGGTTTTACGTGGCTTGTGGCCAGTTGTAATTCCTTCCGTGTTGCAGAAGATTTGCATGGCTTCATGTGCTGAAAGCTGAGTGCAAAGTATTTTTGGGTGTTGAAACTCCTGATGTGTCCATTGCATTAACTCTTCAATTTCAGGATGTTTGGAAGGAAACTGACAATGTTGGTTAAAATACATTCATTTTTAGGAAAATTACAACTGTTTTGGATCTGTGTACTATTTACAAATTTTTATCATGAGCAACTATTTGTTACCCTTTGACTCAACAGCAAATGAAGGACATGCAAAGTAGTGCTCCTTCAAACTTAAAATCAGCATTTGACTGAAAAAAATGAAATATGCAAAGAAAAGATGAATAACTACTGTTTTCTCATGGCTCATTATGCATGACTCATGGCAGGGTATTCCATTTCCCAATGGCAAAGATAGATGCATCTTTTTTAATTGAAGCAAGTCGCCTTAATCCTTGAGAAGCTGAGCTCATTATTCACTGAGAGTAATTGTGGTGCTTTTGCATGGCAGCAAAAGGTAGGCATTTCAAAATTACAGCAAATACTGCAATTCAGAGGATTGATTAGCTGTGCTGGGTGTATGGGACCCTCTGTTGAGGGAAGTCTGGAAATTGCCATTTTGCATCTCTAAAAGGGAAGTTTTAGCTTCCTGTAATAGACTGAGGAGAACTAGCAGGTTACCCTGCTGGTAGTCACACTCCTCCTGCAAGTGAGTGTTAAGGATCTTGTGGCATTTCTTATGAAAGTTGTATTTTGCCAATTGTCAGTTGTCAGTGAACAAAAATACCGCCCAATGCCTGATGCTCCACTATGTGTTTCCTGTCTCTGTACAAGGTCATTTCTCCAGTCTTTAACAAGCATGTTTTATTTTTTACCTTTTTATTTCGACATGTGAAGCACACTTGTAGTTGTTACATGCTGTGCACATGTGCCTTGGCAGGGTGGGTGGTGACTGGCAGAACAGGCCTGTGTGTTTCACATGTGTTGCCTTGCACAGGCGATCGGCACAAGCAAAGGAGGGTGTCTGAGTCAGAGCTGTCATTCCAACATGTTACAGTTGCTTGTGTAAATCCCCACTTACTGAATTGCAAAATTACACCTTTATCCCCATACATCAGTGTAAGATATTGTAATGACTGCTTTTGGTGCATTTGAGGGTCATTTGTCATGCCTTTTGCATATCACTTGAAAGGGCAAATCTGGCAGTTGCTCACTAGTGGCTTCTGCAAACTCTGCAAGTAGCAATGAGGTCACGAATCACACAAATTCCTTCATATGTTTTGAAAGAAAAGACCACTTTAAGCAAAGCATAAATGCAACCATATGCCCATGTCTTGGAATCTTCACTGAAATTTGACAATAAAATTGCTGTGTGTATGATTTGTTTTCTGAAGAAGGAACACTGTTGCTTTTAGAGCAGTAGTATTGCAGCAATTAACTTGCTGGTTTTTTCTAGTTAAGTGTAAAAATGTTTATTGAGTGCAAAATTGGTAGAAGATTGGTAGAAGTAAGATTTTGGTAATTCTTAAAGACAGTGCATGCCTTTGTTTCCTTTTAGAAGAAAGAGGCTGCAGTTAGAAGAAATCTTGTTGCAGTCAGTTCAATAATAGGAGGAGAGTATGCAAAGTGGAACTGTTGCTGTTTTCTTAATCTTGGTACAACTCTAAATAGGTACTTTCACACTAATTTAAGACTTGTTGAACAACCATTTCATATTAAGAAAATCTTTACAACACAATTTACTTCTCTGTTGAAGGAGAAGGCAAAGTGTGGGCTTTCCTTCATTAACTTTTCCACCTTGATTTTGATAGTCAAAGCTGGATGATTTGACTTTTGTAAATTATGTAAAAAACTTAATTAAACACCATCTTCTAATATTCTGCATCTCTACAAAAAGGGCAGTTTGCAGAAGTTGCTTCAAGGGCTGAAAGGAATACGCCCTGAAACGCTAAAATTGTCCGTTCTGTGTGTGATTAGAGCTGTTTGCTTTAAAGCGATTCCTCAGAAAGATTACTGAGAAATCTGTGGGTTTGTGCACAGCAGTGATGTTGGTTGGCACCTTCAGAGTTCTTGTGCATGTAGGAGAAGCAGATTGTTCCCTCAGTCAGAGCATGACCCTCACAGATAAAACAGAGTTAAAAGATTGGCTCACTCCTAAATACTTAAAATGCAACCACCAGCAGCACTGGATACACACATGTAGTAGGTAGCAGCTGTGGTATTTAAGATAGTGAAGGTGTTTCCAAAACAGTAATGGCAATATGACCACTAAGAAGAGTGCAGGAGGGAATTGTCTGCTCTGGAAACATGCTGTTACTAGAGGGATTTACTGAATCAAGTCAGTGTGCATCAGAATGGGACCATTGCACATGAAAGGAAAATGTAACTTCAAATCAGTTTTTAAATAGAAAGAAGCAGCAGTTCTCTGGGTGCAGCCAACCAGTTGAGTGGGAGCATACAATTAGGCAGACAAGAAGAGTGGTAGATAAGGGAGGCAGAAGTGAACAGAGAAAGAAAAGTCTAAATTGGAGAAAGTAGTGTTGGCAGTGGTGCTGGTTGGCCCTGGGAGGGAACAGGCACTCTGCTCACTCACCCGTTGGTGCAGGAGTGCCCCAGCAGCACACCGTGAGCTGGGTGGCTGCTGTGCTGGCACGAAGGTTTCCTCTGTGTCAGTAAACATGACTCAGAAGAGTCCAGTGAACACCAAAGAGCAGCACTTGTGCTGTTGTTAGTCACAGTTTTGTTGGAGTACTCGTATTGTTCACTGTGGTGGTGCTAACGTGGTAATTGCTTGAACAGCGTATTTCAGTGGTACAATGCCTCCTGCACTAGGGCTGTTCCTGTGTCTTTAAACAACATAGGAAAAGTCTTTCAGAGGAGGGAAGCAGTCACTTGTGCACTTTTTTTATAGCCACTTCAACTCAATAAACCTTAGGTAAAAGTGTCAATACTGAAATGTTTTAAAAACCAGCTAGCATGTATTAGATGTTCCCAGAGTTGAAGTGTATCAATGCTTTTAAGTATTTACCTGCTGCATTTGTGTGTGCTGCTTGAAAGCAGCCTTACAGGCTGCTTTTACCTGTGTACAGGTGGAGAAAGTAGCTAGCTGTGCCTTTTACTGTAACTGACAATCCTGAATTTCCTCTTTATAATTCCATGAACTCAAACTGTTTAACAGAATCATTTATTTAAGGGAGAACTTACATTTGTTTTAATACAGGAGTGCAATTATAAGTCACAGAGTTTTCTCAGTTGGATATTATTGCTAACTTTGCAGGTGCACTGAAGAAGAAAGTACGTTTTAAAAAGTGTGTCAATCTGTAATGAAATTGTGCTCATGTGTTACCATAAGTCACTTGATTCCTGAGGAAGCTAAAGCAAATGTTTCCCACATAAAAATGCTGAGGGGAGATTTATTTGGAAATTATGTGATGTACTTTGCCATCCTGCATTGTAGCCTTCTCCCTAAAGTCTTGATACTGAAAACACTTACAGAAAAGGTTAACAGAAGGGAATTTCACAGGAAAGAAAATTATTTTGTTGCCTAACGGCTCTGGAAGTCTCCTGATTGTTAAGGTGATGTTTCAAGCCTGACTGCAAGAGGGCTTTTAAAGCAGGGTGTGTTTGCACGTGTGTGTGTGCGTGTGTGTGTTTGCACGTGTGTGTGTGCGTGTGCGTGTTTGCACGTGTGTGTGCGTGTGCGTGTTTGCACGTGCGTGTGCGTGTGTGCCCACACTCAGCTGGGTGGGGAGGCAGATCAGAGCCCTGCCCCTCTCTGGCCGCTGGGTGCACAGCCCTCATCTGTGATCGCTGTTGGTTATGGGGCATTACTGAAGTGAGGGGGGATTACTGAGTTGAGGGGGACAGAATGATTTTGATGCTAAAAATTAATGCTTTGGTTACTGCTTGAATTGTGAAGTTTCTGTCTTAAATTGGTTATGGTCTTTGTCGTGTTAATGCACTGAATAAATTAACTGATCACTTCCTGATCACTTTTTTTTTTGATCTTCATTATGTGTTTATCAATGCAGGCAAGAAGACAGCAAGACCCTAGTCCTGGATCTAACCTAGGAAGTGGAGACGATCTCAAACTACGTTAATCAGCGGCAGCAGACGCACCATGGTCTGCACACGTGCAGTGCTTCTCCTTGGCAAAGGATTTAATAAAAGACCAGAAACTGTGATAACTGGGTATACTATGGTCTGTTTCCTGACCTGCGGCAGTCGAAGTCACCACGAACTGCCATGGTTTGCACTATGTTTATGTTACAATACCTGCATTTCCCATTTTAAGCATGTAGCCAGTGGCAATTTGAAATTTTGTTTTTCTATGCAAACTTATTTTTGTTGGCACTATTTTAGTGAAATGGAAACTTATGCAGCTATAGAACCATTTTTCTCAACTGTAATAAAAATTGTCACTTAAAAATAGGTCAAGATATTACAGATTTAGAACATTTTTTGTTGGGTTTTTTGTTGTTTTGTTTTGGATTTTTTTTTTTGAAACTGCTGGAAGCCAGTGCATTCCAAGCTTAATTTTTTAATATGGGCTTTTGGAATTTTGATTGTTCTTATTGTGCTCCTGCTTTATTTTAGATACGCGTTCTTATCTTTCTTCATTTTCTTTTTTCCTGAATTTGCAAGACCTTCTAAAAACTGCTGACATCATTTTGCGTTGTTTCCAAGCTAAACCCAGTGAATCAGAGCTGTTGGAATCAGTTTTCAAACTTTGTGGGTTTATAAATGTTACAGTTGCAGTATTCTTTTAACTGCTAACAATTCATTAGTTCCACTTTTTAAATGATAAAAATCTTAAAATGTATATTTTCATGCATTAATGCATTCTGCCCCAATATCTGTCTTAGATTTTATTCTGCACCAAGTGAGTTTGGGTGGCTGTTATACCCTGTATATAGTGCTTTACTGAATCTCAGAGGAAGTCGCAGGCTGGCTTCTGTTTTATTCAGGGATTTTTTTAACTCGTTCTTAAAAGGGATACTGCAACTCCACAATCAGATTCAACAGCCTTTAAACTGGGAACAAAATCAGCTGCCAAGGTGATATGTGTTACATAATGTTTAAGATAACTGCTTTAAGTATATTTTATATCTTTGGCTTTTTGTAAAGTTGTGCTGGATGGTGAAAAGCTGAGATGAGGATGTGTGCAGAAGTCTCATACTGCACATAGGCCACTTCTATTAAATCTTATGCAAATTAAGACTACATTGCAGTATATATTGCATTTTCTAACAGGGTAATATTTGGGATGAATTAATTTGTGAATTAATCTTCTTTTATTTAGGGTGATGGTACATGGACTTGTTCCAAAATTTTCATTGCATCCAATATTTGAAGAAAATTGATTGGAAATGTGATGTCATTTGGCTTTGTTAAAATGTGGTGCTTCCTGTACAGCCTGATTGATTAAAATAAATGATTCACACAAATACCTTTTTAAAATAGGTGATCTGATTTCAGTATTTTAAGAACTATTTTAAAGGTAGAAACTCTGTATGGTTAGAACAGTTAAATCTTTATTAAATTCTATAATTAGAGACTATAATACATTCCTCATTAATGGCAAAACAGTTGATGCAAAAGCGGTCTTGCAAAAATGTAAGCAGATGTCAATGTGAAGGAGAATCTTTGTATGTTAATAATATGAATATTTAACATTCACTTAAAAATGTCCTTAACTGTAAACTGTGAGAATGTCATCAAATAGAAATATTTTGATACTTCAATTTAAATGTGATTCACCTGAAAGATAATCTTTTTCACTCTGTGGCCACGTATTCTTCTTGCTCTTCTTCCCCCAAAGAAATAATTTTTCTAAAGTGTTTCTGCAAAGAGTTATTTAAGGGACACACGCAAATATCCACACGCATCCCGAGCCTTGGATCTTGTCTGCCATCTGTGTATTTTTGATGGAATAGTCTGAAAATTTATTTTAAAAGGTTTTCCTAACGTTTCAGACAGTGGTTTTAAACCATAAGTACACAGGAAATGACCCTATCAGATATTAACGTTGCTATCTCTGTGTAAATACTGAACTTTCCCTATCATCATTTAGCATTCTGCTGCTTTCCATATCTTAATGCTGGCATTAAGATCACAGCCCTTACCCTCTGCTGGTTAGTGCAGACTTTTTAAAGTGCATTTTAAGTTATTGATGCAATTTGATATTTTTCATAATTTCTATTTAAACTGAGGTTGCATCATCTTTCTTGAATTCATCTCCTGTAAGAGTTGCCTTAAGCTACAGGATTGCTTTTGCTACTTTTTGTGTTGTATGTTTAACTTTCATAATAAACTTCTGTGTAGTGAAAACAAGGTGCTGTAAATTTATTTCTGACTCCCTGGCAGTCCACGCTGACGTATTTTGTGTTTGGGGGGGTGCCCGTGCCGGTGGAAGGCTGCCCTGATGTCTGTGGTTAAAGCAGTAGTGACATCCAGTGGTCACTTCACTAATCGATCCCCCTCCCTCATGTTCAGCAGCTGTCCAGGAGGGAACGTTTAAGAAAAAAGTCTACACTGGGGAAAATGAGGATTTTGCTGCCCTAAAATTCTTGTATCTTATAACTGATATGCTCTGCTAGTTCTGAGAGCAGGTATCTGCTGCAGGTGCCCCAAGCAATTGCACCTCGTGGGGTTGTAGGAGCTGTGTGTGCTTCCAGGAGAGAGTGCTGTTTGTGGGTACGTTGTTATAAGCAGTCATTAAACCTTGTTAATTGTGCTGCTTTGGGCAAGGGAGAGAAAAGTGGGGGTTTGCACCTTGAAATTTGTGAAATGAGGAAACGTGTACTATGCGAAAAATATGAACATAATGCTAGACCTGAAAACTGTCTGAAGCTGGTCAAATTTTAGGTGGTACAACTTCAGATAGCTAATACTGAGTGAATGACAGTGTGTACTGATATCAAGGAGGGAATTGCTTAATAACTAGAGAGCTGCAGTCTGCTTTGGGAGCATTTATATGCAAAAGGACCATGTGCAACCTTACTTTATACTTTTATAGGCTGACTGCAAACAGATCAGAGAATGACTAATAAAAACACACTGCTGTGATCTGTGGCTTTCCTGAAGGTCTCTTCAGTTTGGAAGGGAGGTAGCTTTTAAAAGAGGCATAAATGACAAACTGTTGCTCCATTTCTGTTCCTGAGGGCAGACAGTATCTGTTGGCTACTGCTGCAGGCTCTGCTGTCCAAGCAGTGAGTTTTGAAAGGTGCCTGCAAGCAGCTGTTCCTGAAGCCACTGGGTAACTTGTTGGTTTACCTGTGAGTAATCATGCAGTGATTCACTTTTCTGCCCAAGGTACATCACAAGTGGGTGAGTGCTGTGCTCGTACAGCTGTTCTTGGGTGAAGGCATCTAAAGGACAGAGGCACTTTGTCCACTGGCTCCTCATAGATGGAGTTTGCCTCTCGGGTGCTTGAACAGCAGCGGGAATGTGAAAATCTCCCTGCATGAGGCACATACAGCAGAAAAAGATTTGAAGAATGTTACTAGTCCCTTAACTAGTATGATGTAGGGATGGCTGTCCTTGCTTTGGGAATGAGAAGGACCACTGGAAGTGCTGGAGCTTATTGGAATCGAGAAGGATGTCTGACCTGGAGCCCAAGCACAGCGGGGGAGGTTTGGCCACTTCTGGCTGGGTTTTTTAACCTCTTGTAGTTACGTAACCTCTTCTGAAGCTGACACAAGACAGAGCATTAACTGTTTCTCAAAATTCTGAAGCGATTTGGGTTGGAAGGAAACTTGAAGCTCAACTAGTTCTGACCCCCTCTCCAACCTTCCACTAGACCAGGTTGCTCAGAGCCCCATCCAGCCTGGCCTTGAATGGCCTCCCAGGATGCAGCAGCCACAGCTTCCCTGGGCAATCTATGCCAGTGCCTCCCCACTCTCACAGGTAAGAATTTCTGATATCCAATCTAAACCCCCCCTTTATGTCAGTTTGAACCCATTACCCCTTGTCCTGTCACTCCATGCCCTTGTCAAAAGTCCATCTCAAACTCTTCCAGCCCTTACAGAGAGGACTCTAAGGTCTTCTTGGAGCCTTCTCCAGGCTAAACAGCTCCTATAAAAGTAGGAGAGGTGCTCCAGCCCTCTGAGCTTCATTGTAGCCTCCTCTGGACTTGCTCCAGTAGCTCCATGTCCTTTAGCTGGGGACCCCAGAGGTGGATGCAGTACTACAGGTGGAATTCTCAGTGTTTAGTACATTTACTGAAGTTCTCAAAACCTGAATGAGCAGGTTTCCTAGTCCTAAAGAAAACACCAGCTGTCCCATGCTCATGGGACCCCTTCTGAAAGCAGAAAACAGAAAATGAAACTGGCGGTGAAAACAGCAGCTTTTCTGTTCCTGAAGATCTGTCGTGGTTTGTCTAATAACCAGCCTTGTTCAGGTAAGGGATGGGAAGTTAAAGGAAAATGTGGTTTTGGAGAACTCCAGAATTGCATGGCCTAGCATAATGTCAGCAGGACCACTGTAATTTTTTTGTTTGTTCGTTTGTCATTAGTTCAGGACTCCTTTTAAAAGAATTTAAAAAATCCATTCTGTCTGCTTAGAAATAGGACCAATTTCTGTGAAGTTACATTATTTTGTTACTACATTTCCAATGCAAATAAGAGAATGACAAAAATGGCTTCAAGGATGAGAATTACAGTGAGAAGTTAGAGCAGAGCGAACATTTGCATGGGCAACATTTCTCATAGCTCATTTGCCTGACATCCTGTCTTCACACTGCCATGAAATGCAAATCCCAGCCATGCATATTCATCAGCTGCTGCAAGCTCAGAGTTGCTCTGGGTTTAAGTAACTATTAAATAGGTTTCTCAATTACAGGTTGAGATAAGTGAATTTTTAGAATTGCCTTGGGCTCTTAAAGCTTCAGGAGTGAGAGCAGGAAAAAGTAGCACAGAATTGCTGAGTGCTGCCTTGGCTGGTGCTGTCACCCAGCGCAATGGAGGGCTGGGAAAAGATGGGGGAAGGAGTGGGAAACTGTAATGCTTCTTGCTCAGCTGTGTGTGTGCCTCTTTCTGGGCCTGGTCCACAGTTTATCACAGCTGGTGAGACTTCTGCCAAGTCTTTGTTGCTCCCCACAACTCTTCCTGATGTGTAACTCTGTTTTCCACCCTGTTGGACTTGACAATGGAGTCTTGGGAGACATGGGTTTTCCTGGTGCTCTGCCTTCCCTTGTTCCACAGACTGTGACTCTCTGTTTTTCGTAGGAACTGGTGTCATTGCTGCCTTTCCCCCTTTGCAACCTTCTTTCTTCCCTGGAGCAGCTGATGGATTTAGCTTGAAAACAGAAAGACCTGGAGCTGGAGCAAAGTTTGTTCCCGAAAGTTCCTTGCTTTTCCAGCTGTTACCCACCGGGAGTGGGAGAGTGTGGGAGAGTGTGTCCATTTGAGCCTTTCCCACATGCATCCCCAACCCTTTCAGCTTTTGCTATTCATACCTTACAAAAACCTAGCAAAGTATAGGTGTAGAGAAACAAGCCATATAAGAGAACTAAAGCTTTTTGGCTGTGGGCTGCACTTGGCCCTGATCTCTTCCTGTGTGACTGACTATTACTGAAACAGATGCCTGGGGTGGCTGTGCTGCTGCTGCAGGATTTTGGAAGCATTTCAGGGCTTCAGCCCATCACAGCAGTGATGCAGATAGTGGCTTTTCAAGCCATGCTCCTTGGGAGAGCTCAGACATGAAGAGCTGTGGTTGGTATAGGGAGAAGTGAGCTGGTTCAGGGAAGAAGCCATGGGAAGGTGGATTTAACCACATAGGTTGGGTGTAAGGCTTTGGCTTTGGGAAGTGAGCAGGTACTGAACACATCGAGGTGGAAGAGAAAATGAGGGTGGGTGGGGAGGGAGAGGTCCCACCAGTGCTGGTGTTACTGACACTGACCGTTCCCTTCAAGCCCAGTGGGCACTGTTGTGTCTGCCCCTGCTTTTTGGTGGCCAAAATGGTTGTGGCTCTTGGTTTGAGTCTTGAGCAGAGAAGAGTTGCTGAGTGTTCATAACCAGAGCAGTAGTTCTGGGTGCAGAATACTGGATTTGTTGTAGTGTATGCATTTGGTGAGAGAAGTGGGAGGGATATTCCTCAGCATGAGCAAGGATGTGGCATCTGGACCCCCTGCATCCTGTGTGAGTCCCCGATCTGTCCCACCTCTGCCTTTGGCTGGAGATACAGCATCGTGTCCCTGTCCTCCCTTCCCTGCTGTGGCACCACTGAGCCCTTTGCAGAGGTGTATTTAGATCTTTGTGATCACATATCACAGCTTTTCAGGAGGTGGGGCTGAGCAGTGCTTGCCCCAGGAGCTGGTTCCCACCAGGGCGAACACTTCAAACAGGGGCAATGTCCTTGCTGCCTGTGTTGGGCCTGCAGTGGCATTCAGTGGCCAGAAGTATTGAATTAATTGCCAAGGCTCATTCCTGGCTTCTTCAGTTGACTTGTTATAACTCAAGTGTTGTAACTCCTGGTTTGTGTTCTGTCCAGTCTTGGTGCTGTGGTGCTGTTCTCAGCTCCTGAAGGACATGGGGCACGAGAGGTCAGTGGCAGCTCGATGTACAGCTGTGGGTTTCTCTTCTGCAGTGTGTGTCAATGCCTCTTCTAAAATCCTACCCACCTGGATGTAGAAATTGCCCTCAAACATGGGCCTTGGTCTGCACCTCACTGCCACTGCAGCAGCCCTCTCCTATGGCAGGTGTTTCTCTCCAACTCCTGTTTCTAAAAGCATGAAGCTGCATGGGGTGAGCAGCCCCCTGGTGACAGCCCAAGAGCTCTAAGCTTGGAGGAGAGCAGAGAGGTTTGTGGGGTTGCTGCTGGATTGCAAACAAAGCCATGGGGGGAACAAGTCTTATCAGTAGGCAATTCTAAACAAACAGGCAGCTCTATCCAGAAACACCAAACTAACCAACACCTGTCCTTCACATTATGCCATCCCTTTCTCCCTGTTGGCCCCTGCACGGGGCAGCACCTTGGTGCGATGCCTGCTCTAGAGCTGAGATGCTGTAGTCCCCTTTCAGTGCCATCCTATGCCTCAGTGGCCCAGGATCTCTGGCTGCGTCTGTGCCTTGCCACCAGCCTGCAGCTGCTCAAATAGCTTGTCCTCAGGCCCAGATGCCTGTGCCCACAGCTGCTGGAGCCCAGGAGGAGGGGGATAGTTGGGGATGCTCAACCCTGCATGCGAGCCAGCTGAGATCCACCTCCAGGTCCTAGAATCACAGAATGGTTGGGGTTGGAAGGGTCCCTAAAGAGCATCTAGCACATAGGCAGGGGTATCTTCCAGGTCATTTGCTCTGGCTGTGTTTGAGGTCCAGGGGCCAGGGTGGGGAAGGAAGGGAGGGATAGGCAGTGTGGCATGCACAGACTGATCCCGAGTGGCCCAGTGATTGCCTTCCACTCAGGTCAGAGCAGCTGCTGCTGCTGAGGAGTCCCAGAGTCCTTTCCTGGCAGCGAAGGCCCCAGCTCAGAGCCACTTGGCGGATGCTCCCACACAGAGGAGAGGACAGATCCTCTTTTTGGTTCTGCTTTCGGTTCTGCTCTGCAGAGCACGTCTGGTGTGACAGCCGGGACCTGATGCTGGTGGTCCTGCGTGACTTTCTGAAACCACCAATGCCAACAAGATGCCTTAGTCACCAGCTCCTTCAAACCCTCTTGACCTCCTGTCCTCTGTTTCTGCATCCAGGGCAGGATGAGCCAGCAGGACCACAGGGCATCACACTGAGAGGGAGGCTCAGTAAGTACCTGTTGTTGGTTCTATCCATCGAGTAAGATTCAAGTGACTCCCACACTGCTCATTCACCAGAAGTTCAGTGACAGAATGGGCAGCTAGAGGTCTTCTGAGGCTCCGAGAGGGACCCTGCAACTCTGACTCATCTCACACTAAATGACAACCCTGAGCACCAAGGCTGGTGCAGGCTAATGTGGGGGACTGACACCTCTGTCCCCCTCCTCATGCACTTTGCTCCATGGCCCTTCCTCATCATTTGCTCTGACACTCAAACATCCATTTTGGAAACATCTCTGGAGGTGAAACAGCCCATATGAAAGCCTTGCCACCTGTACAGAACTCCTGGCTCCATAAACCCTTGGAATAAGGGGTTTGGGGATTCTCTAGAATTTGGGGATTCCCTAGAATCCCCAAATTCATACTTTTCTTATTTTTTTTTAAAAACCAACCCTGTGCTTTAAATTATTTTATTTTTATAGAATCCCAGTGCTTTGCCCCAGGGTGAATTTTCCCACAAATTTTTCAATGCATGATGAAAACCCCAAATGCCTGGCTGCGCAGCAGCCAAAGGGAGGATGCAATGGCCAGCAGCTTGCTGGAAGGACAGGCGGTCCCCTTGCAGCAGCCGCTGACGCTGGTGGCTCTGTGGTGACTGATCCGGGAAGGACCGAATAAGCATCACCCCTGCCCGCTGCCCCGGCTCCCGGCCCCGCACCGCGGGGAGCTGCGCTTCGCACCCTGCCCACGCCTGGCAGTGTCTCCCAGGCTAACCTATCCTGAGGGGGAAAGAGAAACCAGCGCATCTGTTTCTAATGAAGCCGAAGCCAATTTAGATCGAGCCCTGCAAGAATCAGAGCTCTTAAAGCATATCTGGAAGGGACGACTCCTGCGAAACGCACATACCCGTGCCGGCCGCGGAGCTCCGTCGCGCTGGGGCGATGCAGGCGAACGGCTGCCTTGCGGTGAACAGCCCCTCCCATCGCCAGCTTTTACCGCTGCTCCCTTTTCCTCTCGGGAGCGCTCCATGCTCATCCATTCGGCGCTCCTCCTCAGCCCCTGCCCGCGCCCCAGCCCTGTAAAATGCCCTGTGTGGGGCAGGAGCCATCCCGGCTGCGCTTCTTCTGGGTCAGCGTTTAACAGGACATCTCCGCATCCTCGGGTGAGCGCCGGGAGCGTCCCATTTCCACATATCTCCAGACACGAAACGCAGTGCACAGGAGCTTTTGCAGCTGCCAGGAGCCCAAATCCTGGCATGTGAGAAGTGATGTCGGTGACCACCGTAGTCCCGAGGAGGCAAAGCACGTATCAAAGCCTTGCCACGCTCCCTAGCCCGTGCCAGGCACACATCGCCTCCCTACCCCCGGCCAGGCACAAAATCACCTCAAAAATCTTTATTCTTGATGGGCCGCACGGCTGCGAGTGCAGCACACCCGGCAGGGAGCAGGATGCTCTCCCTGGAACATGTGAGTCGCACCCGGGGCGGCTCAGGAACGGGCTCACGAGTGCTGGAGGCTGTGTGTGTGCAGGCGACCGGCCCGCTGGAAAAAGGCACTTTCTGCCCCGCCACCCCTGCGGGGGCAGAGCAGCTCCTCGGACCCCGGCATGGTGCTGACGCTGCACATCCTGCCCGTGTTAAGCTTGGCCGCCGCTCCAGCGGGTTTCTGGGTGATTGAAACCATCCCGGCAGGGCAAGGCAGGGCGTGCTCAGCGCAGGCGAGGAGGGCAGAAGTGCTGAGCCAGCGAAAACCAGAGCCAGGGGTCTCCCCTCGGAAAGGCCAGGGTCGGTGTTCCCAGTCCCTGCCCACCTGGGGACCCCCAGCCTGGCACTGATGGGGCATTGCCCACCTCGGTGCGACCCGAAGCTCCTGGTTGTGGGATAAAAACCCCTAAAGAGGTGGGATAAACCCTCCTTGGCAAGTCCCAACACTTCCCCCCATGAACATGACCAAGGCTTCTCCTTGGAGCTGCCAACGCTGTTTGGATCCATTCCTCTCTGCCAGCCCAAAACTTTGAGGCGGAAAATGCATCTCCAAAAAAGAAAAAAAAAATCAGAGCAACTTCACAGCTTTATAACAAATATCTTTCCCCCAACTGAACCAGTGTTGCCGAGGCTGGGGTCTGCTTCCAGCCCATTTTTCTGGGCAGCCGCAGGGCAGATTTCCTTACAGATCTGATCTGTGTCGCTATTGAGTCCGGTCGGGAGAGGGCAGCGCTCCTTCGCTCTCAGCTGCCGAGCGTTTCCCCACGCGTGGCTGCATCCCACTCTGGAGCCCTGTGGTGAGTTTTTGGTCCTTCCTGGTAACTTTTGCGTTTTCTCCGTTTCTTTTGACTGGCCGGATTGCAAAGCTCAGCTCTTCTCTATCAACATCTCCCCACAGATGTGTGGAATTTAGGAAAATAAAGGAAAAATCTGCTAATTCCCTATAGCTGCCGCTCTCACCCCAAAGTGTGATGGCACCACAAGGCTTTGGTAGCAGGGAACGTGGATTGTCTCTGATGGATGCACCCACTGCCATTCCTTCGGTCAGAAACATTAACTGAGCCAGGCTTTAAAAATTGATTATAATTCTCAGAAAGCTGCACTTTGCTTCCTGAGCCCTGGGGCCAAATTTGGATATTTTCCAATAAGGGCTCCATGAACTGGAGAGCGAGAAGGGTAATTTTATTATTTTAAAATTTAATTTTTGCCTGTCAAGAGCAGTGGCTGAANGGAGGGGGAAGGGTTGTGTTCATCTGCCTACAGTGGTCCCCACTCAGGACTTTTGGTACTCTGGTTCCATGGTGGGGGCACTCAAAGGTGGCTCAATCCCAGCACCCCGCAGATAAAGCTGCTCCCTTGCCCTGACTGCAGCTGCAGCACAGAGCTGAGTGGAAGCCATCCCAGTTCCCCTCAGGCAGCTGGCTGGTGCTTGCTGGGTTTGGGGCAGAAAACGTATTGGGAGGAGCTGGGAATTTTTGTAACTGCTGGCTCAGCTGTGCCAAAACAATGACCCAGCCCAGCCTGCAGCTGGACCTCCAATGGGGCAGGCTCTCCAGGTGAGAGGAGCAAGGTAGAGAGGGATGTGTCCAGTGGAGATGGGGGGGACCCTGAGGGTCTCTAGCTTCAACGTGGAGCTGGTGTTTGTCTGTGCAAACCACTCCCTGCTGCTGTTAAAGCCAAGGGCTGAAAAAGAAATGCTCAAGCTGGTACAAACATGCAAACAAGCATGCAAATAGCCTTGGGTGGGTTTTCTGCCTTCTGTGACTTCAGATTTGGTTTATTCTTGTCTTGGTCAGTGGAATGAGGAATGTGGTCTGAAAGGAAACCAGAGAGGATGCCTTAGGTGTGTGGGGGAGTCTTCCCCTGCCCAGGGAAGGAGACGTTTTGGTTTTAGTGGTGGACATGGGTGCAAGGAGATGCTCCATCTCAGCTGTGGCTCTACTTGCTCTCCTTTGGGACCAGTGGTGGGCTTTTCAGCCAGCTGTGATCTCTGCCTGTGCCTGGGACCTCCCTTCTCACCCTGCATAGTCACTGCCATTGACCAGGAAACACAGAAACACCCCACACTGTTCCGTGCCACTGTCCTTGCCTGCCCCAGCAACTCTGCTCTGCCCTCTTGGTTATGTCAGGAGTGTGTTTTAAGCTCAGAGATGTAGAAGGGGCTGGCACACTCCCTGGGTGACTGCCCCTTGTCAATACACTGGTGAATGTTTTAAAGAGCAAAGCCTCAGCCTCAGCAGGAGGCCAGACCTCCTCTGCTCAGGGTTTGGGTTGATGTGTGAAAATGGATGATATGGGAGAGGCACACTCAGAAATAAATTCTTTTTTCCCCACTATGGTATTTGGCTTTTATTCTCTTTGTTTGTCTACATGGGGAACTTGGCTCATACTTGTGATAGTCTCTTACAAAAGACGCTGACTCTTTTTTAATGAAAGCCCAGCCTGTTGCATCCCCCAGTTTGCAGCACTGGGTGTTCAAAGGGCATCACCAAACAGAGCAGTGAGATGGAGAAGGGTTTCTGGAAAGACCAGCTGATCTTCATCCACCTGCTTTCTATCCTACATCCTGAGCCAAGGGCTGTGTGTGCCCTGGGCCTGCTTAAAAGCGATGCTGCGTGTCCTTCATGCCCTGTAAAATGAATGGGGTATGCAGATTTCTAGCTACATATTTATGCTCTCAAGTACATTCCTTATGGATGTCATTATATGACTATATATATAAATAAAGTGTAAATATCGTATATATACATATATATATAAAACAGATATATAGTGATTTGGAGCGAGTGGGTGGCTCATAAGGATTAGCCTGTGCTCCCAGGAGAGGAAAGGCTAATTTCTGTTTCTGAGCCAATAAAGATGTGTCAGAGGTCTGGAGTGAAGGGGAAACACTGGCAGCACCTCTGTGCTTTTCAGCATATTAAGATGTCACCATGCTTGGATTTAAAAAAAAAACCAACAACAAGCAAGGCATGAATAATAAATAGAGCAACATGCAGCTGACTTCAAGGGAAAGCTAATTTCCCTAGGGCTTGCTCCACGCCATATACATTAAAATGTCACCTGCTTTGACAGCTCTGTGACCTGAAGAGAGATGCTGAGAAACATGGTGTTCAGAGCAGAGCCTGGCCGAGGTCCTGCTCCCAAACGTGACTGGGATTCCTTTTTAAGCCTTCAATTCGCCCTGCCAGTGATGGCTTGCTCTGCCTGTGGGGAGGAGCTGTAGTGGAAAACCCAACTGGAATTATATCTGACTTCCCCCGCCCCCCCCTTTTTTTTCTTTTACATACAAGATCCCCAAATTTCCGTGGCTGTGGTTGGCTGCCTGATGGGTGTTCCTGACTGATGTTTCCTGTCCTGCTGTGGGATATTCCATATGATGAGGCTGCAGACCTTGCTGGGACATGGTGGGCACGTGGGATGGGGCATGTGGGCAGCACATGGATGGTGGGGTCAGGCTGGGACTGACCACTTGGAGAGGACAGAGCAGAGAAGAGGAGATGGGTATTGCCCAAAGAGAGGTTTTTATGCTGCCAATCTCAAAGAAACATGGAAAAAATGCATCTTCCCCCAGTCCCTGCACCTCCTGGAGTGTCGACTTGCCATCAGGGAGAGTTAAAGCTTCTTCCACACCCTCTGTGTCCTCTTGACTTTCCCCCCCTTGTGCAGCCCTGCTCCAGAAGGTCACTCTGCATGACCCTGGCACCGACCTGGATCCTTGGGGTTTCTCATTCATGTTTAATTCTCTGCTTATCTGGGCAAAGCTTGACCTGGTGCCTTTCATCTTAGATCAAGTTTCCACTGTAGAAATGAGTCTGACACGAGGTGCCTGAGGAGGCGGCACATCCTGGGAGAGTTCAGTGTCCCCTCGGCTGTGTGGATGCTCCTGGGACCGTGGTGTGGGTACAGCCCCACCCCGAGGGAAACATGGGCTTCCTTAAGATCAGAGCCCCAGGGTGGCTCGAACACCACTGCAGAGCCAATGACCTCTTTACTACTTTCTTTCTTCCTTCCTGAGTCATTCCCACAATTTCGCTCGTGCCACTGACTAATTTCTCCTCACCTCGCCTCTCCCACACCCTGCCCCTTCAACAGGAAAAACTGGATGCAAGCAACTGGGTTGGTTTGGGCTGGTTGTTTTCTTTTTCAACCCTGAGTTTAGCGGTGTAATTATGGCCTGTCCCGTAGGTGTGACACCCGACTGGCCACAGGCATGGGTGGGACTCGAACCCGCGGCCGCTCCGCCTTCCCCTGCCCGGCACAGGCGGGACTCGAACCCGCGGCCGCTCCACCTTCC
>VWZD01011160.1:1824170-1931132 GCA_013396695.1 Sakesphorus luctuosus | reverse complement strand
TCCCGCTGCCGCCGTCCCGCTGCCCTCCCGTTCCCTCCGCAGGGCTCCGGCAGCCCCCCCCGACCCGCCGTGCGGCCCCCGCGACCGGAGCCAATGCTCGATCTGGAGGTGGTGCCCGAGCGCTCTCTGGGGAACGAGCAATGGGAGTTCACCTTAGGTAAGTGTGGCCCTCCCTGCCCCGGGCCCGGGGCCCTGAGGGTTCCCCCGGAGCTTTCGGGGACTTTGGAGGGAGGCAGCTTTGGCTCTTGGCCCCTCACCTTTCTCTGTCGCTAAAAATACTGATTTACGGGCTTTAAGGATTTTCTCGTAGTGTTTAGTTTCATCTTGGGCTCTTTCACGCCGGGTTGTGCTTTGTTTATCAGCTCGTGTGCTCGGTCCTGCTGCTCTGCCGTGTTCTGTCTCGCTGTCTGGGGCTGGTGATTGATTAAAGTGGCTCCTCGAAGTGGCAGCGCGGAGGTGCTGGTTGTCCCCAGGGTACACGCCAGGTGATACCGGCAGCTCCACCTGTGCTGTGCTGCTTGGCCTGAGTGCTGTGCTTTTCCCTACAAACCCTTCATAAACATGAGCCGAGTTTTCCAATTTCTTTGTTTTGCTGCTGGGTTGCGACATAGTGCAGAAAGTAAACTTTCGAGATATTTTCTCAGGGTGACATAACAAGTATTTCTCCCCCTGATCGTCTGTACTTTTTGTCTCACTGAGCAGTCCTTCCCTGCCAGTCACTGCCCTGAGACAGAACTTTCCCCCTCGCTGATACAAACTTGGCCCAGGACACTTAAAACGCAGTTGGAACTCGATTGGTGTGGGTTCTTCAGGTGACTTGGGTTTTCCAGCAGATAGTCTTAAAACCCTCAGAAAATACTTCAGGTGTCACATTTTCTGAGTGGTTGTGTGAGATAGCAGTGCTGGACTCTTTTTTCACATTTTCCACCTTTGCTGTAACTTTGTGTAGAACACAGCTGATGGTCATGGAGTTTGGCAAGTGTAAACAGGACCCCCTGTGTGTCAGCCCTCTGTGTCTGCCCCAGCCTGAGCTGCACTTTGGGCTGTTGTCACCTGTGACAGCAAGAGCACAGGCTGTTCCTTAAAAGCGCTATTACAGACCTGCCCTGAGCTCGGGACACACCAAGGGAGCGGTGCTGTGTCGGGGGTTTGTTTGTGTGAAGCCCATCAAACACAAAGGGCTGTTAATGGTGCTGTGACTGCAGAGTCGAGTACAACGTGATGGTTCCAGGGAGCGTTAGAGTGGCTGTTGCCGGCTAATTGTAGCACCTCAGGTTCCACCCTTTGAAATCTTGGTGATCTCCGTGTACTCCGCTAAAGTGTTCGGTGCTCTCAGCTCTGCCTGACCTTCTGCCATCCTTTAGAGCGTGTGTTACCTGAGAAAAAGCAAATCTCCAACTATATATCCTGGCAATCTTCACAAATTGAGAAGAGGAGGCTCAGAGGTGACCTCAGCACTGTCTGGAACTACCTGAAGGGAAGTTCTGGCCAGGTGGGGGTTGGTCTCTTCTCCCAGGCACTCAGCAATAGGACAAGGGGGCACGGGCTCAAGCTCTGCCAGGGGAAACTGAAGTTGGAGAGCAGAAAAAACTTCTTTGCAGAGAGAGTGCTCAGGCATTGGAATGGGCTGCCCAGAGAGGGGGTGGATTCCCCATCCCTGGAGGTTTTTAAAGTGAGCTTGGCCATGGCACTGAGTGCCATGATGTGGTAAAGGGACTGGAGTTGGACCAAGGGTTGGACTTGATGATCTCGGAGGTCTTTTCCAACCCAATCCATTCTATGATTCTAAATACAGAGTGCCAGCTCCCCCCAGTTCTCCGTAACAAAACAAAAAAGGGAACATAAAATGATTTTTATTTTTCCGAGAACCCCCAAAGAAGTCTGTTAATGCAGTCCCGTGGTTTAAATTGTATCCTGTGCCTCTGTCTATGCACACAGACACAGACATAGATGCGAGAGGGAGGAAACTCGGCTGTATTTCTTGGAGTAAACACAGCCACCACGTGATGAGTCTCATATATAATTAGCATGACCTGCTGCTGCAGAGCAGGAGGCTGACTAGGTATTAAGATACTTAACTTTGTCCTGCACCAGGGATGTTGTATGGAAATTGTCCCTGCTGACAAAGCTGGCTCAGCTGTGTTGGTGGCAGGGAGGTTGGTGGCTGGGATAAGTGGGATTCTTGCTGCCAGTGGTGTCCTACTCATGGTTTGTTTAGCTCTGCTCTTAGCAGAACTAATGGCAGTATTCCTGAACTGCTGCTGACTCTGGCTTCCAGTATTGTGCCCACAATGGAGATGACTGAGGGGGAAATGCCAGGAAAATTTTGTACATGAGTTTTTGGATTCTGTTTCTGGCTCCAGTGTTGACTCACTGTGACTAGAGCACAAAAAATTTAACCAAGGCTGAGTTTGGATACCTGTGTCACTGCACCTCTCGGGCTGTATTCCTGCCATTTCAAAGGAGAACAATTAAATACTTATTCTGGAGTGCCTGTAGCTCTATTAATAGTGTTTGAGATGTATAATTTCTAAAGCATATTTGCATTTCTCTTGCTTTTTATGCTTTCTTTTCCTACTAAATTTCACACATCTTTATTTAATGTATTATGATTCATCTTAGGGATTTTTTTATTCTTCTCTTAATCTTTATTCATTCTCTATCCACTCCCCACCTCCTTCAGGACACACAGTCCTAGCATGGCTAATCCTTCAAGCCCTGATGTTCCTGGCCAGTGTTTGGGAGAGAACTGTCTTGTGCTGCTTGTATCTCTCCAGCATTTGGAAAAGGGAAAAGTCTGTGATAGGAGAGCCCTTCCACTGCTCTTTGTGGGTATCACTTGCCATGGCTCAGTTTGGTTGACGGGAAACCATGTTTGCTTCCCTGTTCCCCCTGACTGGTGAGCAGGGGAAAAAGAATTCTTTGTTTTCCTCTTGGACTGTAAAGGCTGACGAATGTTGAGGAAAAGGGGGTGTTGTGTGTGAGAAGGCTGGAGAAAAATAACCCATTTTTTTTACTCCTCCTTTGGCTTTCTGCTCATGGAAGCAGAGGGAGGATACTGGCTCCTCCACACATGCTCTTGTGTTCTGAGGATTTGGGTTGCTCACTGTGGCTTTGCTGAACAGCTGCCTGCCAAATCTGGTTGATTGTCAGTTGCTGAAAACTGAACCAAGTCAGTCCATGTCCATTTTTCTGCAGCCTGAGAAAGCTGTGAGTAAGAGAGTCACATGAGCCGTGTGTTTGCACACTTACCAGCCCAAGATTGCATCAGTTTACATCAGCCTACAAACCCAACTTCATGTCTCTGTGCACTTTTTAATCAAATGCTTTTTTACTGAAACCTTAACCTGCTGCTGGCACTGCCTTTGGCCTATGGATTGTCAGCCTGTTCACAGCCTGTACTTCAGCCTTTGCCACTTGTTTGTCCTTCAAAGGAGTAGCTTTGCAAGTCTTATGTGAATACTGACTTGGAAGTGTGTTTTATGTTTTAAATCATTGTTACTTTTATTTTTGAATCATACTTTTTGCTCGGTTAAGAACTGTGAAACTTGTACAGCAGCATCTTTGATCTTGGCTTCTTGTTCTTATACATTTTGGAAATATTATCTAAAACATAACTGTCAGCTTAAAACTCAGCTGCTTAGACTACAAGGCAACTGCTATTTCCTAGATAATAGGAAACAGTGCTGCTTTATTATGTGTCTCTGCATTTAATTTTATTACTGTCATTAAAATAATAACTCTTTTGTATCATCTACTGATGTGTAATTCCTAGCTGCAAAACAAATTGTCTCCAGGATTATGGGCTAAGGTGAAAACCAGTTTCACAGAGATGTTTGTATGTGGTATTTACAACGTGGATCACTGTATTCTAGTCTGTACATCTGTTTTGCCCAAACTAGATTCCATAATTGCAGGAAAAGCTGCAGTGCTTGGGCATGACAAGGAGAATGATATTTTGGGGGTTTTTTTAGTGTTATGCTGGTATTGCTTTAAAGCAGTTCCTGTGGTGAGCTAGGCATGTGTGTGATGTATAGATATATATGGAAAGAGAGAAAGAGTTTTCTCACTTTGATGTTGTAGATAATGTTTAAAAGGTCCTTTGGAACATGATGTACAGTCCTGAGTTTGAGAGGTGAGTGAAAGTTTGAATGTAATGAAAGTGTAGATTCTGCAGTAAATTTTCCCTACTCAAGGCAATTCTCTTAATGTTTAAAAATTAGAAATAAAACAGGGCAAGGAATGGAAATAAAATGTCAGATAACTAATCTGAATTGACTTGCAGCATACAGTAGGAAAATAAAACTTCACAGTTAGGAGCTCATAACCTCTCTTTATAAATGCCTGCTTTGAATCTGGGAGCATGATCACATTTCATTTGGAAAGGCAACAAAGGTTTTAAATGTGATAAAGGATGAGATGGTGTGGTGCTATTCTTTCTGCAGAATCAGCTGGTTTATTCCACTTTCAAAAATTTATAGCTATAAAGATAAGATATACACTGAAGGACAATAAAAAGCCCTTGGAAATGTATGTAAGGGTGAATGACTATAAGTGTATTACTTCAATTGAATCAAATTGTTTAGTATGTTTATCTTGTCTGTAAACTGAGAAGATAAAGTTTATTTCTTGACACAAATATAGCTGTATCAGCAGCTAATGTGGCCTTTTAGGTCTAAGGAGAGTCATTGCTCTGTTTTAGTATTTGTGTCTCTCTTGTGCAAACACTCAGTAGTTTATCAAGGTTAATAAAAAATGGTGTGCCCTACAATGTGGTGAGGGATCCTCCTTAGTGTGTGTGGGAGTGCCCTGGCCAGCCCCAGTGAGTCTGACACAGCTGCTGCTTCATCAGTTACTGGTGTGATGAGTTACTGGTGTGATGACCCCAAAAAGCAGCAAATTTTGTGCACGTGTTGTAGAAAGATCTTTGCTTTTTCTGCCTGAACTTTGCTGTTCAATTCTGTGTCTAGAGTTACTTTTTCCATATGTGCCCAACAAACCGGTAGATAAACAAAGACTTTTCTATTTGAAACCAGCAGGTCTGTGCTGATACCGTGAGTCAAACGGGCTTGTTTATTGACTGCATACCTTTCTGTTGTAATGCACTGTTTGCTGATGGCGGTTTGGTTACCTCATCTGTAACCTTGCTGTTCAAAATGCCTGTTACTGGTGTCTGTGCTGAAGAAATACACCTGTTTTCATTTACAGGAATGCCGTTGGCTCAGGCTGTAGCAATTCTTCAGAAACACTGTCGCATCATCAAAAATGTCCAGGTTCTCTACAGTGAGCAGGTGAGTTGTGCAGGGATTGGCCAGGAAAGGCACCTCATTGTGTCCTAGAATTAAATATGCATCGTCCTATTGCCCATGTTTATGGGGGAGCCCCCTATACCGAGCTAGGGCGCTGGACTGACAGTCAGAAGAGCTCAGGCACAGCAGACATCAGAAGGGTTGATCAGATGGCTTATAACTTTGAGAGTTTATTCCAGATAGATTGACAGACAGTTCTCATAGCTCATAGTAGCAGTAGATAGTTCCTAGAAGTTCCTATGACATCATTTCACATCCTAGTAGATCTAGATCTAACTAACTTTCATGCAGTAATATCCACACCTTTTATGCCCTCTCACATCCAACATGCTTCCACATAATTGGTTAACCAATTCACCTTACATACACCATTGGTCACAAGACACCACACATACTCCAGGTAGCTCTGTTCTCTTTAAGGTAGAACTCCAAACAGCTTTCCTTAAGGGATGCACTCACTGTCACCCCACACATGTTGTATCAGTTGTGGGGCTGCTTGAAATTGAATTACACCAAATTATTGCCACGGCATCAGAGATGTGGCTTTTGTAACAGTTTCAAGTGTAATGATCCTCAGCACAGTGCAGTGATTGAACAGCTGTCAGTTTTGTATATGCCATGGTGGGGTGGCATTGTTTTTCCTTTAAGGAGTGAAATGTTATGTAATTAGCTGGATAATTTAGTTCTAGTCCATTTACTTTATCAGGTGTTGCAGGGTTTTAAAGAACTGAATCGCTCATTACTTCCTGCTTACATGTTTGGCTCAGTGGTGATGAACCCCCAAAAAGGCTTCCAGGGTTTCCCACTGCACCTGCAATTTTGTCTGGAGAAAGTGGATGCAACGATTTAAAGCAGCTATAGATGTTTTAATCATCCTTCAGAACTAAGCATTAAGTTTGACTTCCATCAAAAAGGCAACTAGAAGTGAAACCTCTCTGCTACATCAACGTGTTATACACCCACCTTTATTCTGTGTAAGGAGGGAGGGAATGGGACAAAGGAGGATTGTGACTCTCCAGATGCATTTCATGTGAAATGCACGTTAATCAGAAGATGATGTCCATATGTTGCAAAGAACATATTGGCATCAGAAAAGGGCAAAGTCTGGTAGAGTGTCAGTCTGTATCCAAATATGGATTGAGACTTGTGTTTGCAGTGAATATGGAATGGCTAAGAACAACATGGCCTCTGTTCACTGCTGGATATATACTTTGTATTATTGAATGAATTGTCCTTCTTTTGTTTCACATTATGTAGATTTGTGGGGTTTGTGATGACTGAATTGCAAATGGATATCTGGCCTCTTGTACTTAATATCTGGGAGCATCCACCTGGCAGTGAATGCATTCCTTGGTTTTTAGTATTCTTTGGAGGTTTTTAGGTTTTCCTACCACAGTGCATTCAAATTATTTCTAGGTTTGTTCAGATAAATGATGAGATTCCTGTTGGACTCAGATTTGTGGAATCCCAGCAGGATTGGTGGTCCAGGACTAGAAAGCAAGTTGTATCACTCCCTGACTTTTTACACCTCTTGGAAAGATACTTTGTGCTTGACTGTGTACACTGAACTTTAATTCTGTCTGTGGAGCGCAGGGTTAGGGGTTTTTCCCCCAAACTGTAATGAAGGTAAAGATATTTTTAGTGTCTACATAGTCCAACAAAATAGTAGTTCTCAACTTCCTGGAATAGTTGAGCCGATTATATTTTTTCTGTATATTATTGCAATTTAGTGCCTGATAGTGGTGCAGATTTTTCCACACTCCACTCAGGGCCTGCAGTTGCTTGTCTGGCTCTGTCCTTGCCCTCATGCAGAGTGTCATGCACTCCATTAGCAGCTGAGCGCAAAGAGCTCAGTTCTTACAAGATTCAAAGCTTTAAATAAACTTTGCCATGCGCAACTTCTGTCTAGCTAAACTGTACCTGAACAGCCTTCATGTCTTTCCTCTTTGGCTGGTGAAAGAATATCTTTGAGCATAGTGAGCAAGTGTTATTTAAAGATGTTGCATCTAAAGCACTGAATTTCTGATCCTGGAACTCCAGCAGTGAGTATTTCCTTTCAAAAATTTATATGGCAATTAAATGCAATTACATCTGCCCACAGTGCTGTCTTTAACTTGGCATTAATGGGATGCCCAAACTGTGCCAGAAAAGCTTGATGAATCCTTTTCTATGAATAAAAGAATTTTAACTCCTTTTTGGTCAGTTTAAGCAGAGTACTTAATTGCCTTTGTTTTCCTGAGCTTTCTTCCTCTGGATTTTTGTCAATGAGTGATAAGTTTTTCCTGTATCTTTATGTAGATCAGCAGTATAACTGCACATCTGCGATGCTTCCTTCAGGAAAGACTCTCCTGTTGCTTCTTGGCATCATCTTCCATACTTGAGGTTTTATTTTGTGTATTAGAAGTCACATGAACTAAATTTATGCCCTCAAAACTTTTTTTTCAATTAGAAAATATGCCAGCATAGAACTGAAGATATCTGCTGTACTAATTATCAAGCTTTTCCTTAGATGTTTGGGGTTTTTTCCCACCCACTCAAAAGCACTTGTAGTGCTCTCATTAATTTTGGAATAATCTTATGAAAATTTTGCTTAGAAACCAGTGAAATGCAGAGCATGTCCTGGATCAGAACAACTCTGTTGGTGTATGTGAATACAATATTACAAGGTTTTTTTGGCTCTATCTCTAGCCTTTCTAAATTAGATTTATGAGGGATTTGAAAACAGACTCTCAGGATCAACATTAGATCTTTTTATCTCAAGCTCATAGTTCATTGTGGTGCTGCTTCAGTTCTACACAGCACATAAAGGTTTGCCAGCAAGAGTGAGGCATTGACGTGACTGTGCTGTGGAAATTCCACTTAGGAGACAATTTACTTGCTGGATCACTGGTGTTCAAGAAAGATGAGCTCAAACTGAACCAGCTTCAGGAAAAGCTACTGCAGAGATCAAGGAGAACAGGAAATCTGCAGGGAATGGAAAGCCCTGTGGCTTGCTTTGACTAGTGGTGTGAAGTCTGGGGTCTGATTATATGGCTTGGGAAATGCATGTGAAAATGCTCAGAAATACCCAGGCTAGAAGATAGTGCTGCTGTGAGAATAAAGAGGTGAGAATTTAGTATGAAAGTTGGACTTCTGATACTCAGCACCCAGAGCTTCTCCCAGTAGAGCCAAATAAGATAGTTTATGTGTAATTCATAGCAGGGTGTGTCTGCCCTCTGTAGAAGCCTTTATATGCCCCAGATGTCCCATCCCCATTCTGTCTTTTGCTGGATAACTGCTTGGTGCAGTTCTAGGGCATGAATATTGCTGCTTTTCTGTTATTCAACCTTTTTTCTCCTCTAAGGAGACAGTTGTGGAGGGCAGAGCTTTTTGAAGCAAATGTACTTTAGATGGTACATGATCAAACAGCTGAACTGTCTGTGATTGAGCAGCTTCCCCAGAGTCTCAGGCTGGGAGGGCACAGAGCCTTCACAGACACCAGGAAAGAGCCAGTGGAATGTCTCCCTATTGACTCCATCAGACTGCAAATTAAGCCTTTAGTTGTTACGATTCACAGTAACTAAGGAAACCTAAATTCACAACATAAAGAGTCTGAAAACTTCCTATTGAGGCCTGAAAAAGGCTGTGACAGTTTGATTTTTTTGAAGTGCAAAGCACTCTCACCATCTCTTTGTCAAACACATTCTTGGTTCTGATGTGAGACTTGGTGAGGTGGGCTGTTATTTTTGTATGCCAAGAATGCAACAGTCTCCCTATGTGATGCCTCTGATGCTAAACTTGGAATGTTAAATCTTAAGGTGTTGATTCTTTTGTGCTTCTTTTTGTATTTTAATAGGGGGTGAGGCTTGCTTTGTTTTGAGTTTTTTTGTTTTTTGCCCCCTTAAAGTAAGGGACAAAGTCCCCTTTGGGGAGTTCTTGCAGTGCACAGATCTCAGACAGGCACTGCTATTTCTTCTTCATAAGGAAACTGAAGGGGTCAAGAAGTTTGGCCAAATGTATTTTGGTTATGCTTGTTTGTTGAGTAAGTGGTGGTTTTCTGAGGCAGTTTTGTTTTTCCATTTATACTTTTACAGTCATGTGTGTATATATATTAACAAAGAAGCCTTGAAATTAAAAGCCTAACAGCCTTTTTTATTTTACAGTCACCTCTTAGCCATGACCTCATCCTTAACCTGACTCAGGATGGAATCAAACTGCTGTTTGATGCTTTCAATCAGAGACTTAAGGTAATAAAACACCCTCCTTGCAACCAGACAATGTAACCCAAAACTTCTAGGGTATAGTGACACTTAACAGAGCATAAGTATGTTGTTCTTTCAGACATGTAATTTGTCACATACATAGTGCTCTCTTGTGATTATGAACTGCACTTCTTCACTTTGAAGTTGAAATCTTTGTTTATAGGATTTAGGTACTTTAACGTTGTACTGGGGGCAATCTGAGTGCCACAGGAGTGTGATGGTCCAGTGTGGTCTCACTTGCTCATCTTGTCTCAAGTTGTACAGAAACTGCAGATGGCCCTTACTAAAACTAAGCCTTGGATTTGTAATCAAATAATTGGTTAATGCAGACCAGACACTGTTGTTTTCTGCCCAGGTTGTTCCTTTACCTCCACTGCCATTTTATTTAGGAAATTAAAATTACTCCTATTTGTGATTTTCAGCTGCGTTAACTTCTCAGAGAACTTGTGGGTGTGTGATTTCCACTGCAAGGCCACATTCAGGCCTGTTGCAATCCATGTGTTCAGTTCTGCTTTTGTGCTTGTAGGTGACCAGGTGCTGGTTTGCCTCTCTCTAGGATGGTTTGAGTAGTTAAGATGCAGCACAAAAGGCAGGCTGGTCACTCCCCTTCCATGGCATTTACCTTTGCAAAATATCTGTAAGGGAAGAGTGATGTGTTTTTGTCCATACAAAATCAACAACTGTGGGACTGCAGAGGTGTGATTAGATTAGTACAAAATTTTGAAAAGCTCTTAACTGAAGCATTTAAAATATCTGTATGTAACTTCTTAGTTATCCAGGGTGGTCCTTTCAGCAGGACCAGCAGTGCTGAACAGTTGTCACTGTGCTTCTCACTTGGGGGGTGTAAATTGTTTTGTAACCTAATTGCTCAGGTGTTGATTTGGCTAATTAGGTGAGAGTGAACGGCTCTAACTGCTGTGTTAACACTGGAAAGCAGAAGTGTGGAGTTAAATGTCATAGTAACAAGTGGAATGCTGTAGCAGTTTTAGCTAGGCCTCAAATTAGCAGGCTCAAGGAATCTGTGTGGATTGGGATTGAGTGGATTTGCCAGCTCAACCCAAGACAAATGTTTATCCTTTAGGTAAGTCTGGAATATATTGCTCAAATCCTCATTTCCAGGGTTTGGAACAGTGATGGGTGAAGCCTTGTGCTCTTTACTCACTCGTGTCTGAAGTAAAGTTCAGCCCGGTGCTTTATCCCCAAACTCACTGAGAGGGAGTAGCAGTGTGGAACCCACTGAAACTGGAGCTCTTTGTGTACTTCATATGTATTAAACTGTTGAACAGCAACCCAGATTGGTTGTTGGAAGTGCTAACTTTGCTAAGAATAACCTGTAAAACCATAGTATGCTTGTTCTTTTCAAATTCTTTTATATGAGCTATTAAAATACAGACTTTGAAGAAAAATTTTCAGTTCAAATTGAGCTCGTCTGGGCTATAACTGAGCACCTTTTTTCCTAGATTTCTGTTTGTAATTGCCTTATGGTAGTTTCTGTTCATGAAGTCATTTTGTAATAATGGTACTTTTATTTTTGTCAAGTTTTTGAACTTAATTATTCAGATTGTGTATGTGAACTTACAATTTTTAAGAGATTATCTTGAAAATTCTTTGTCAAGTGGATCTTTCCATACAATAGATGTAGATTACACTGATAATATTTCTAACTGTATTTAATTCTGAAGGAGATAGAACTGGCATAATCATTTAAAGGCCTAATTGCTTACTTTTTGGAATGTTGCTGTCCTGTAGTGTTTTTGAAATGCTGTAACTAGTGTAGCCCTGTCTTTTTATCTCCAATTTTTTAGGGTCTGATTTTGTCATTTCAACTCTCAGTGTGCTGAGAACTAAAGAACTTTTCTTGTCTTTTTCCATAATGTTTTAAATTAAAATAGAAAACTCAGATTCTTCTGGTATGTGTTTTTAGGTTTGTTTCAAAAATAAAAATACAGGAAAACCAGTCTCTTCTGGTATGTTGTGGTTCAGTGGTCTGGTGACACCTTTTGTTTGTTTGAGCTGTGGAAAGTCAAGCTGTGTAAATGCTACAGTGCTGTGCAAAGTTATACATGTAAGAGTGTTCAGAAAGCTTTACAGAAGAAGTTCAATGGGATCAGTTCAGCAGTGAGCAACAGGATCTGTTAAAGGATAGTGTAGGTGTAGAGCAAGGAATGCCTGTTTTCAAGATGCTGTGACTGTTTTCAGTGTTGCTCAGCAGCAGCAAAACTGGAAAAATCAGGAGGACTTTTTTCTTTCCTTTTTGTGGTTTGTTTTTTTAATACACACTTGCTATTAGATTTGACTGTGAAAAGAGATTGAAATACAGGCTACTAAAATGGAAAGTATTGACAGTTCCAAAGAAGGTGGTGCAGGAATAAAGTCATAGCAATATTCCTTTAGAAGTTTCCTCCCTTTTTCAGGGAATGGGGAATAGCTTGTACATAAGTCTCTCAACTGGCCTTCAGTAGCCAAAGCACTGCAGATGTTACTAATGTGAATTGGTGGATCCAGAACCAGGTTCTGAAAACACTGCCATGAATTTTAACATCAAGATCTCTCACGTGTGCTCCTTCTGAAGGGGAGAGTTAGATTTCAGTGTTGATCTGTTATTGCTGGTTAGTAGACACCTGAAAGTTTTTGAGTCTTAGTGGTAATTATCAAACCTCAGTGAGTGTGATGAAACATCAAGTTTTACTCCTTTAAACCAACTGCCTTCTGACTGTGCAGTAAACCCATCTCTAAGTAGTCCTTGGTCTTTTAAGTTTTTGTTCTCTGCACATAGAAAGAATCACATCAATCCTTTTGTCGCTGTCGCTTCTGTAAATTAGAAAAGAAAACCTTTTCTAGTGCTGTGGCCTGGTCTTCAATACATGTCTTTCATGACTTTTAGGAGATCCTTTGACTGTCATTAATTTTTACTAAGTTGAGCTTGTTTCTTCCTCTGCTGTTGGTAAAAAGTAACATTGACATTAATAGATCAGTCTGACTCATGGGAGGAGGATGGATGGCAAACTGGTGCCTGTTGCTGCTCTCAGGGTGTTTGTCCTGTGGGGAGCCTTGTTCGTGCAATGCACTATTCCTTGTGCACTGCTTCTTGTTGTTCAGCTCCTCCTTTTGTCTTCCACCACTGCAGTCTGAGCAGAACTTGAGGAGAGAGCCAGAGCCCTACAGCAGTGGCTGCAAAACTAGATCTGGGGTGGGGCTGGTTTGGTGTTTTCGGAAACATTTTGTGGGGGGAAAAGATGTGCAAGGTCACTAAAAATGTAAAATCATTCCTAGCTTTTCATAAAAGTAGCCTTTGTTTTTTAACAGGCTGTGCAGTAAAGGAAACCTGGACATGTCCAACTGCATTTGAAGAAAATACTAGATAACCAGGTTTTTCCAAGGAGCATAATTCCAAGTGTATTTCATTAAGAAGAAAAATTTGTTTGCTCTTTGGTGTTGGTTCTACCAGAATGTTAATTTGTTACTTGCTTTGTGCTCTACTTGTTGCTTATATTCTGAAATGTCATTAAATGTTGATTTAGTTTTTTTCTGAATATATATATAGATACAGTGGTTTAAACATTGCAAGTTGTTTTGTTTATGGTTATTTGCTGGGCATCTCCCAAAACCAAGACTTCCTTCTTAGCTGGTGATATTTTTAGGCTTTAAAGCCACATTTGGTAGCAAGCCCCCTGGGAAATGCTGCTTTATTCTGTAGCTGAAGAGTGAGTCCTTTCTAAATCTATTGATTTGTTGGAGAATTATACAAAACAATAAGAAGTGCTTTACTTTTTCCTTGCAGCAGTTATGATGTGCTGTATGTGTTTTCTTTTCCTGATAACACAGAGACACATATATAGGGTGGAAGAGGTTTGCATTGGTCCATCTTGCCAAAAATGATCTGCTTAAAGCCCAGGGTAGCCTCAAAATCTGGTAACAGTCACATCAAAATCATATGAAATCAGTCTCAGATGTGTGTTTGGAGTAAGGTATTCAGAACAAAGGATCTATCCCTTGGAATATTCAGTAAGGTCTAAAACATTTAATAAATATCAGAACAAGGTATTATGACTTACTCTGATTCTCTTGGGCTGCTCTTCTGATTGTCTTCTGTAAGGCTTGGCAAGATTGCAAGATGTCTTTTTGTGTAGTATTGAAATGGGATAGTGCTGATTGCTCTTGCTGTGCTCCTCCTTTGCTTTAGAAGGAGTTGAAAGGTTGTAAGTCAGTGTTAGGACTTGGTGTCCTGCACAGCCATTCTTCAGGGTAATAGGAGCAACCCAGGGAGTGGCCTGCTGTTTGACATTCATTAGAGGATTCCCTAATTAGCTGATCTTTGCTATTGCCTTCCTTTGAATTTGGTTAAGAGTAAACTCAGTAGAAATCCAGGTGCTGGTGTGTCAGTGAGGATGCTGCGCCCTGCAGGCAGTGCTGATGTACACGGGGTGTGGGGGTTCTGCTGAGCCCAGAACTGTTCAGTGCTTGTGTCAGAGGTGCAGTTGCTGGGTCAGTGTTTGTGGTTTGATCTCTGACAGTGGGATTTATCCTGGCAGGGCTCTGTAAGAAGGGGAGCAAGCAGTACTGGCTAGTCTTGCCTTGGACAAGAATTTGCTTTTGTAATGATTTGCAAATGTGTGAAGTGTGATAATGTTTCTGTTTCCTGTGTTTCAGGTGATTGAAGTTTATGACTTGACTAAGGTGAAGTTAAAATATTGGTAAGTGATTTAAGACCTCCCATGATGTCGTCTTGGTTAGAATGGCCAATTTCACTTATTTTTTTAAAACTTTAATTCATTTTTTCAATTATTCTTTTAAAAAACCAAAAATGGGTGTCATAAGGGAGTATATATAGTTATACTTTCTTGAATATAACACCTGGTCAAATTAGTAGTTTACTCTTTTCTTTAGCCTTGGAGACTTCTTACAATTTAAATGTGGTATTGCCATTAATAAATGTTTGTTGCATCTCTTCAGTATTCTTAAGGCAGATGATTTTTTTTCCTTTTTCAGTGGTGTCCATTTTAACTCTCAGGCAATTGCTCCAACCATAGAACAAATTGATCAGTCATTTGGAGCAACACATCCAGGAGGTAAGCCAAAATATTCCTGAAAAGCACGCTCAGATTGACAGACTTCTTCTTAAGGAACATTTCCTGTATGTCTGCCTGGAGCAGCATGTAGGCAGTTCCATTATCAGATGATCTGGAGTTGTGTTCTAGAATGGTAGCATTCTTACAGCTGGGAAATCATGTGAAATGTAGTGTAAGTTCAGTTGTGACTTTTTGTAAAGTGAAATGGTGAGGCAGAGAGCCATTGGCACAGAATGGAGTATTCAGATATCATTAAAGATCTGTTTTGAACTGCCAGTACCAGGCAACTCTGAGCTTTGTTGTTGCTGCTGCTGTTCTTACACATTTGTGTGCATGGCCAGCTCTCAAGTGTCCTTAGGGATTGTGCATACCATGAGCATCCAGGCATGTGAGCTGACCTCTGCAGAGTCAGCCAGCACTGCTTGCTCAGGCTCTGTGCTAGGGCAGGGGCAGATCTGAGCCTGTGTGTAACCAGTTTGTGCCTCCCTCCTGTTACTGGGAGCACTGGGAGGTGTGAAGTCGGCCCACATGCAGCATGAGCAGAACCAGGACAAGTTTGTCTAACCTGGATGAACCCATTCTAACTGCTGCACTACTACTTGGCTGGTCACCACCTCTGTAGCAGGAAAAAACTGCCTTTAAGCTCCTTGTTTATATAGGAAAACAGACAGTGTAGTTGAGGTGTTTAAGTGATGAATGTAAGTCAGTGGTGAAACTTTGAAGAACATATTTCTAATTAAAATGCCTGGGAACCTTCAAGAAATGGAGCCCCATGGCACAAGAAAGAACATTACCTCCGTATAGGCAAAATACTGGTTTTAGAGCCTCATTTTCTATTTTTAGCTTGACCCAGCCCATTTGCAGTAGTCAGGCTGATCCCAAACAGGCGAGTGTTCTTTGTGATGGATGGCAATTGCATATCCAGTCTTTGTTTCTGTTCTCTGCAGACAATCTCTTGCACATTACAGAACACGATTTATTCACTGTGGAGGGTCATGTGGCTTCAGCAGTATCATTGCATAAAAGCCTCCAGTAGTACATGAATATCAAATGGAGATAAATGAAACTTGGAGGATTTCTGGCCATAATACTCCAAGGACCAGAATTAGCCTTTTTAAACTTTGGTCATGACCTTTACATTTCCTCTTAGGCAGAAATTGAGATCTGTGGTTATATCTGTTATGGAAATAGTATGTACAAGAGACTATAGAATTTAAGAAAGGTAAAAGTGGTTCCATATCCAGGACAGCTTACAGTTTTTACTTGTTACATGATGATGGTTTATTTTCAAATATCTAGAGGCACTTTCAAAATTGTATTATGAACTGTAAAAATACATACCCAGCTATAAACATTGCTTCTGGTAGTAATAGTGTGTTTTATTACTGCATACAATCATATGCAAGTGCTTAAAAACATAGTTTGGCACCGTGTGTCTTTGTGCTGAATTTGCAGATCTTGTGCACCTGTCATGTTTAATTAAGAAAACTTGCATGCTTGTTTCATCTGATGATAGTTTTTCATAACATCTTTTCATCTAAAGACATGTAGATATTAAATTTTATTAAAATGTTGGCATCTATTACCATTTCACTAGTGCATTTGCTTATTCAGCTCCCTCATTGGAAAGATACTTCTTCCATTAGCAGCCTACTTAGCAGAAGTGAATTCTCTATATTAAGCTGCCTGTCAAAAACAGTTTGAACTGTATTATGCAACACAGGTCTTTGATAACTTTTTTCCTCCCCTTTGTGTTTTCCAAAACAAAAAAAGTGGAAAAAAACAGAACAGTTTTCAGAATGTTGGGTGGATGGTGATGGTGTTTTCATGTCCTGCAAAAATTGCAGCTGAGGTGGGAGAAACCTTCCTCTTAATGCAGCCAGTACATGTATTCCCCCAAAGCTCCAGTGCAAGCACTTTGAAAGTATTTTGTCATTTATCTCTGTTAACCTCCACTAGAATTTCACACAAAGTGTTGTCTGTCACTTAAAATGAAGGCAGTTGCAGCAGAACTTTCCTGTAGCAGAATACAGTGATAGTTTCAAAATATATTGCAAAAGGTTAGTAACAGTTCTGTGTTGAAACTGACCTTCAGTGAGCAGTTTTGGGTTTGCCAAATCAGTGGTTTCAAAGAAGAGTCAGAAAAATCATAACCAGCTTCATTACTTTTTGGCTAATGTTAGTTTGAAACATTGCAGTACCTTTGTCATGGGGCTTACTGAAATATGACCACTTTGTAGGTCAATAGCTTTGTGAAAGCCAAGATTTTTAGCCCACATTTCCATGATTCTCTGACCTGCCCTCCTGCTGGGAAGTGCTTGCTTTTGCCAGTGGTTCTGTTGAAATCACATCCTGTCCTGAATCCTCATGGATGTGGCTGTTGGCCAAAGTGCCATTCAGCATGAATCAGGGCTGTGGGATTGAATTGAAGCCCTAAGGTAGAATAAAAAAATCCATCCTTCCCTCCTATCACAGTGGCTTTGCAGGGATGGGGAAGGGGTTCCTGTCTTCAGGCTCTGTAACTCTTGGACTTCCATGATTGCTGAGGCTTCCCTGAGGTGCCAGAAAAGTCTTGTGCTTGATGCCCAGCAAGACTTGACTTTTGGAGCTGCTTCTGCTTTTACCAGAACTGTGTTTGTTCTGCAGCCTTAACTGGTGTTGGTGGCTTTGTCCCATCCTACTTTACAGAAACTTTTCCCAGCTGCTCACACTCTGCTGCCTTCCTGGAAGGCAAACTCCCTCCCTTCCCCCTCTGAGTGCAGCAGAAAAGAAGCAGTTTCAAATGGAATTATTCTGCAGGGTACCTGTGTGATAAATAAGAAAAATAAAAAAAAATCCTTAGCTTGTTCAGTCGTGTGGTTGTGACCACTGGTTTTGAGGGAGACTTAAGAGTAAAAACATTCCGTGCTCTTTAAGCCTAAGAAACAACAAACATTGCTGGGGATGGGAACTGATGTGATTTGTATAATCAGATATCACACTTGGCATGACTAGGGGAAAAACAGTTCTCCAGCTGTCTGTGGGCTTTGGAAAAGATGTATCATAATTTATCACGTGAGAGAGATTTGTGTAATTTTCCTGCTGGTCAAAACATTTCCCTCTCCCCACACTTTTTCCTTTGGGTGACAAGCATGGAAGAGATTCTTAACCAGCACATTTTGCAGGAAAGGCAAATGATAATTTTTGAAACCTTAATGCTTATTGCTCAACTATTATTTTCCTATCCTGGATGGCTTGGCATTGTCCAGATACCTTGTAATACGTCTCAAGTTAAACATTTGAAAGACACTTTGGAAGGGAGGGAGGGAATAAAATATTTATTTATGTGCATTTGTCTTTATGCTATGTCATCTTAAATGTAAAATTGTAAGAACAAAAGGGAATATTGAACCCTGTTACCTTTGGTAAAGTGGAAGAAAACAAATTCCCTTGTTGGAGGGTTTCTTTTTGTTTTTAGCCTCTGGTGGTTTCAAGCTGTCAGCTCCTGTGTGTTCCAAGAAAACTGTTCCCTTGGCAGCTACTGGGCATAGGTTGAAGTTTGTAGCACCAATCCCAGAACAGTTCCCAAGCTTCCAGTCTTCTGGGATTGTTTTTTAATCTTTCCACAGTCTTATAAAACAGCATGTCTTGTTGGAGTCTGAGTACTGGGATGACATTTATTGTTGTTTATAGTTGATGTTGTGCAATTGATTGCAGTGAATCAGGACATCTCGTGATGTGATGACTGCTGGAGTCAGTGCATGCTCTAATTTATTGGTGCTCTTTGTAGGAGCTGACCAGTGACTGCTGCTTCTGGTGGTGCTATTTTTAATTCTCTTTGTAAACGGCCCAGGACCTGTGTCTGAAGCATTTCCCTCTTGTTCTGTTTTCCTGTGGAGCACATGTAGCTGATCTGGGCATGGGAGATGCTCTGGAGAGGGGAGCTGGAAGTGGGGGTCACAGGGTGAGCTCACCTCCGACCTTCCACTCAGGAATGTGCTGCCTGGTGGAGTGAAATAAGGAATTTATCAGTGTTCTGTGCACAGCTGTCTAAAAGAATTTCTGGTTAACGTTGTAAAATGTTTTACATAACAATAGACAGAATTGTTTTGTATTAATAGTGGCTGTTTAAACTACTTTAGAGATATTAAGGTGGTATAATTCATTGTGTCATATTGTATAATTGTGTCATTAGGGATAGATAGTGCCTCCAGGCTTGCTGAGGCAACTCTAATGAATCCACAGTTTCTCTTATTGCTGTGTTTCTACTGCAACAAATTAAAAGCAAAACTGTTACAGTCCTGTGTAATTGTGTTCCTCCTGCATTTTGAGATTAAGTAAATTTACTGAGGTGATGAAGGACCTGTTAGTGAACTGGAGAATTCTTAGATTATTTTGGTAACTCTGTTTTTACTTTCTTTTCCCTTTTAGTGTATAACTCAGCTGAGCAGCTCTTTCACCTCAATTTCAGAGGACTGTCATTTTCTTTTCAGTTAGACTCCTGGACTGAAACTCCCAAGTACGAGGTCAGCAATCATTCTTAGTTCATGGGTTTTCTTTTTGCCTCTGTGGTGCTTGCAAAGTGTCACCTACATTGTCTCTCACTGTCTTTTGCAAGCAAAAGAAACCAGTAATTTGAAAGGAATTTAACTCCTCTGTTGTGCTCTTATTCATGCTATGTAACCATTTCAAATTTAAAAATTTACTTCCTGTCAGAAGGGATGTGCTCAGAGGCTCTGCTTGCATCATAAACTGGGACTAGCAATTCTCTTGTTGCAAGGAGTCTTCTAAAAATATGAGTGCTGTCTATGCAAATGCATAAATGTTAAGCAATCTACTGGGAGGCTGTTCTTTTATCGGATATTTTTGAATCTCATCAAAGTGATTATGCAACTAAACTAGGATAGAGTTCATAAAATACATTTTCATTTTAAGTGTCCTTCAGGACAAGTGCTTTTAGTAAGCCAAATGAATGAGCTTTATTTGTAATGCCTGTTTGCATATTCACCAAATGTTTGGATGAGTTACTGAATAATTAAACATATTACTGTGTTCTCTGAAATGTTTGGAAATCACTGTCTAAAGTAGAAACAAGATCAGGTCCTCTGTGGTTTCCTCCTGTATGACAAAAATGTATGTATAACTTGTGTTGTGTGAGAATGAAAATGCTCTCAGTTGTGTGATCTAGACTTACCAGTTAAAAATAAAGGAGTATATAGAGAACCAAAACAAAGGGGAAGAAATAACCAGCATGATGACACATTTTATGTCACAGCCCAGTACTTTAGTGGCATGTGAGAGAACAGGGGGGTAACCAGGGCAAGTCAGTATTTAGCAGTAGTGAAGGACAGCTGGGTTTCAGAAATATTGAACAGTAAATAGAAACCTACTAAGCCAAACAAAAAGAATGTCCCAACAAAAAGTAGTTATTTTTCATGTAAGAATTCCCAGGGCATTGATGAATGTAATGGCCAAGCTACTGAGGAAGTCAATTGTTATACCAAAGATTTGAAAGGATAATAAAATACCTCAAATTGGGAGGACCTGTAGTGATAGAGTCCAAATCCCTGCTCCTTGCAGGACCACATGAAGGTAAAGGATGTTAAAATAAAACTGTTAGAACAGTGAGAAAATAATTTTGCATTCTCAAAATCTCTCATTCAGTTGTTCTAGTGAGGTTAGTAAAATGTTGTTTGCACAGAGTGAAAAGCCAAAGTCTGCACATAGAAATGCTAAACTCCTTACAAAGCAGTGTAATCTCTGCTTATGGAAATGAAAAACTGAAAGAAAACTTTGGAGTTTTTCCGTATAGGTGGTAACAAGTTGCAGGTGAGAATGTGTAAACCTGCTGACACTGTTTCTGTTGGGAAATGAGGCCCAGACACTTCTGTGGCTCTGTTGCTCAGACATGAATATGTTAAAGAGTAATCTGAAGTCTGACTCGTTTAGAAAGCTAACAGTGTTCATGTTCTAGGCAAATTCAGGAAGAGAATTGAAATCAGGGCATCTTTAGATTTTCTAAATACCTACAGCAGTGAAAGTCCTTGCTCTAGGTTAATTTTTTTTCCTAAGAATGATTTCTTTTTTGTCTACCTTATGTGATGTCCTGCTAAAGTAGACCAGGCAAAAATTTGCATTTTGTGCATCTTGGTTCTGTGACAAAGTTAGGGGTTTTCTGTCTGGTGACAGCAAAGTGTGTTTTCCATCCTGAAGAAGGTCCTGTCATCATCAGAGCTGAAAGAAATTCATTCTTCTGTGGTAACAGTCAGTCTGACTTCCTTACAAGGCTTTCTGTTGGCTGAGAGCACTCAAAATCCCTGTCAAAACAATATGTATAAGTATGCAGTGATAAAGGAGAATGGAAAATCTATTTAGTAAACACGTTTTCATTCATCAGATAAAGGCATTTTGCAAACCAGCAAAAATGTTAAAAGGCTGAAATTAATGCAGTGGGAGAGAAAAAAGTTGTTTTCCTTTAAAACAAATGATTTCTTAGACCTTAGATACAGTGTACTGGTAAAAATACTTTGATATTGTTGGCTGCTAGTGATCAAACCAAGAAAAAACTTTAATTCTCAATACACATCATGGCTAATTGTTGGACTAATGCCATGTTTTGATGGATAAACATAGTAAGCATTTCACTCCAGCTTGGGAATCCAGGAGTGGTGTAATGTAAGGAAAGGCCATCCAGAAGGATGGGGATTTGTGTTATTTTCCTTCCTTTGTCTTGGGTCAGACACTTACTTGAATTGCATATGCTGTAAGCATATACTGTGTTTCTGTTGTAATCTCTGCCTTTGAGCTGAAGTGTCTCCTGTGTTGTGTAACAAGACTGACTGTGTGTTTCCACAGCCCAACTTTGCCCATGGTTTGGCCTCTCTGCAAATTCCCCATGGCGCGACTGTGAAACGTATGTACATCTACAACGGAAACAGTCTGCAGGACACCAAGTATGTACAGCTGGTCATGCTCTTCTGTTTAGTGTTTTTCAATTGCTAAATATAATTATGTATTTTTTTAGCTCAGCTTGGGTCTTTTATGAATTTGGTAATGTGGAGAATGCCTTTATATACCGACCTCTTTCAAGTTTCCCTCGGTGTTGTCCTCAGACCTTGATTTGATTTATGTTGCTATAAAATCAGCTTGGTTCAGCTGTAGTAGGCAAGTTCAACTAAACTGAAAATTAATTAATTAAATAAAATAGGAAACATAATGAATCTAGTAAGACATGTGGCTAGGCTATTTTCACTCTACATTTTAGTTTTGTTCATGACCCTTCCCCAAGCAAATCAAACTTGGTGTTGGCAGTCAGTAAGTTGTAGTGTATTGGTACTGTGTATGGCATGGCAGGGTCCTACCAAGGGTCTCAAACTCCTGCTATACAAAGATAATAAAATATGACATATGTGTAATATACCGTATATTCAATGTATTTGCAGTTACTTGTCTGAGCTCACTGTCTTCAAGACCAGGTTGGATGGGGATTTGAGCAACATGGCATAGTGAAAGGTGTCCTTCCCATGGCAGAGGGGTTGGAACAGGGTGATCTTTGAGGTCCCCTCCAACCCAAACCATTCCAGGATTCTGAGGAAACTAATATTCATGCCTTAATGCTAGTGGATTAGTTTTATTTTAATATGGTTAATGTTTTATATGGTATTGTATTCTGTGGGGTTTTTTAAGCAGTGACTTACTGTACAGCATCTGATGCTCTTTCTAATAATGTCGTTTCCTTACTCAAGGAAAAATTGAAGAAACTTTTGTAAATTCTTCCTTTCAGTTTATAAATATGCAAGCTGGTAAGGTGGTAGATTTTGCAGAGACAGTTGAGTTTTAATGCCAGGAGAGAAACACACACTTGGATTACTGCTCAGAAAGAAGGGAACCTTGTTTATGCAGGCATCATCTCCTAATTAGAAATAAGAGCACTTCAGAAAAGTGCTGTTGTCTGTGCCCATCTGTGACATGGTGGGCTTTAGTGAAAGCACTTATTGTCACATCGGGCTCTGTTGTGTCTGTGAGGGAGCTCAAAGCTCTAAGTCATTCACCCAGAGTTGGAATTCATGTAAGAGCAGTGAATTTAAAGGAGCATATACAGATTGATAAACAGAAAAACAGCCTTTCCATTGAAAATATCTTACTTTGGGCTGTTACTGTTTTCTAGAGTAAAGTTGTTGTTGAATTAAATTGAGAATGTTCCCAGTAAAGCAGCACAATTGCATTTGCTGTACCTGTACAAGCTGATTTCATGTTCTGGGCTATGAAGTACCTTCCCAAGAACAGTGAGAACATCATGGAAAAGGCTTTTAAAAGTTGCTGTTTGTTTCATTAATTGTAAAGAATCCTGCATTTGAGTGCTGTCTTGTTCCTCTTCTTTTTTCCCCAGGCTTTCTGATCCATCTGTTTAACATAACTTTTCATCTTCAGTCTTGGTTAAATGCAGCTTTTTCAAAATTAATGTGCTCTGTTCCAGTGAACTCGTACCAGCTTGATAATGGAAAATTTGAAGATGAAGTGAATCCTATGCACTTTTTGTGTCATTGGTTTCAGGGCTCCCTTGATGCCTCTCAGCTGTTTCCTTGGTAATGTGTATGCTGAGAACGTTGATGTTCTGCGAGATGGAACTGGACCCTCAGGTTTACGGCTTCGCCTACTCACTGCAGGTATTAGAGACACTCAGAACATGGAGCTGTTGCTGTCCTCCAGATGGGTAAACCTGTATAAATTATGCATAGGTTATTTGTCATGTTTCTGTAGGTGATTTCAAAGCATTCTATCTACCTTATTTTGAACTGTTGGAAACAAAACCATTGAAAACCTTGTGAAGGTGAATCTGCCTGCTGCTGCATTCTCCTGGCCCTGGAGAAATCATAGAGCTGTGTTCCTCTACTCAGATGTTCCAGCTCCTTAGAGTCTGTTCGCAGAAAAAAAATTTGTCTCCAGATGCATGTGTAGAATAAAAAAGATTACTGTTTTCAGTATGTCGCTGAAAAAAAACCCATGAGAAATCAAGAAACCTTGTGTATGTGTGCATTTTCTGTGAGATTCCAGGGATCTCTATGATACTGATATTTTTTGGGATGAAATCTGAAAGGCTTTTAAAAATGACAGCAAGTTGACTACATTGATGCTGCAGCTTTAAACTGCACTTTCAATTCTGTTCTGTTTTCATTTGCTATGGAAGACAGTGGTGAAAACAACAACAGCCCATGGGTCCTCCTTGTATGTGCTTTCAGAGATGGGAGGGTGCTTAGAAATTAGGGGAGATTTAACAGCTGCAGAGGAGTCTGGTTCAGTCACCATTCCTTGAGACTTGACCATGTTTTTAAGGAAAAGTACTGAGTTGTTTTTAACAGTTTTCATTAGAAGGCTCAGCTTTTGACCAGTTCTGTTTACTAGCTCTATGTGTATTGAGGAAACACTTGGAATACATTCACAATATGCAAACATTAAAAAAGAGAAAATTTAAGATGAAGAATAAAACATTACAAATTAAAATGGAGCAGATACTTTCAAGTTACTTTGCTTCTGGTTACAGAGGAAGATTATGTGAAGCTGTCTAGTGCAGGAACATGTCCTCGTGTGCTAGGGAAGGAGTTAACTATAGCATCTGAATAATGTAAAAGATTTTAAGAAATTGGACCTTTTTAAGATGGTGTAGAGTTTAGTTAAAATGTGTATCTATGCAGCTTAAAGGAAATGTAATGAGTAAAATCATTATTAAAATTTATCACTGATGCTCAGACTAAAGCTTCAGAGAGGCAATCAGGGCACATGGTGTTCTGTCTTGCAAAGTTTGCAGGCTCTGTGGTAGAACGTATCATACATCTGTTCTAGCATGAGGTTACTCTGCCAGTGTATTAATTTGCAGTTACTGTTGCTTAAGAAATCAAGGACGACTCAATCGGATTTTTCCGATTTATTTCAGTGGGTAACTAGCTGCATAAATAATGCATAGTGAGGAAAGCTAAGTGTGTATTTAGAGCACATCCTGTATTTTGCAATAACTGCTGCATGTGTGTACTTGTATTCTTGTAAATGTAAGTTGCTGGATTCCTGAAAGCAAATGGGCTCATAAGCTCTAAGGTCTTACCATTTCTTAGCATCTGGTAACATATGTCAACAATTCATCTATGCAATGGCTATTCAGTAAGACCTGGCTTTAACATTGTGCAGGAAAATACTTGCTGTTGATTTAATAAGTTATGGGAATCTTGAGTAAAGAGTGTATGTTTTGTGATACAGTTAAGATGGATGAAGAATTTCACTTTATGGGCTTGACATTTTTAGCTGGAGATACATCTCTAGCTGCTACAATAGAATATTTTAGGGATAGAAGTAACTCCTGGTATTTAATGCTAATAGCCAGCTGATCAAATTGAGATGGACTAGGAAACCAAGTCATGTTCATGTGAATGGTAAGTGAATGAAGATTATATAACTGAAACTGGAGGTTAAAATGGGGAACCATCCAACAGTCAGCACATGTATTGCTTTGATAAGAAATGTTTAAGCTGTTGCAAAGTAAATGGTTAAATTTAGTTTGGCACTGTCCTCTAAGGAATGCAGCTGTTTGGTTTGTGATAAATAGAGGAATGCTAACCTTTGGGTGTTGATTTACTGATGTATGCTCTGATGAGGAAGGATGCATTTTGAGTTGTTTCCATCCCTCAGGCTGTGGCCCGGGTGTTTTAGCCGATGCCAAGATGCGGGTATTTGAGCGCTGTGTGTACTTTGGTGATTCGTGCCAGGATGTGCTCAGCACCTTGGGGTCTCCGCACAAAGTCTTCTACAAGTCCGAAGATAAGGTGAGGGAATTCATGCAGGCACAGGACTTTGTTCAGTGGTGTCTCAGTCTCATCACAGGTCTTGTGTTTTGCAAGGTCAGTGAAGTTAAACTGCCATCTAGCACAAATTACAAGTGCTTCATTTGATGTAACAGACCAGGATGAACCATTATATAATAGGTTTTAAAAAGCTTTTTTTAAAGCTAAATTAATGCAAATCTGTTTAAAATTTTTTTAAATATCAAATTGCATCATTATAATAGGGTTAAGAGTTAATACAAATGGGAGCACTTTTGAATGCAAATGTGCCTTATCAAGTGTGTGCTGCCTATTTCCTCAATTACAGTTTATGTAAAATAATACTTTGATCCTTTCCTGATGTTTTTACACAGCAGCATGTAAGTAAACCTTTTAATTCAGATAACTGAAGAAGCTGATGTGTCATTGTGCCACTGCAAGCAGGTGTTGGTCCTGTCATGAAGCACAGTAGGTTACATATCAGAGCAAGGGCTGCAACTGACATTATGGCAGTTTGTTTTAATGTAGTGATGTTGCTAATGACATTCATCTGTGAGTGTTATCGAGTACATCTGAAAAGTGTGTTTTTTGCAGATGAAAATCCATTCGCCCTCGCCCCATAAGCAGGTCCCATCAAAGTGCAATGACTACTTCTTCAATTATTTCACACTTGGAGTGGTGAGTTGGGAAACTTCTCTAAACAATTCATGTCAAGTTTTGATTTAATTACACAGCAATCCTCTCAGGAGGCTAAAGGCTGTAGGAAAGGAGAGACTGCAAAATTCTTGATTACTGCCTTAGAAGTGTTTCGATATGAAAAGCTACACTGACTTTTCTCTAACCCCTACAAGTTTCATCAGTAACATTTTATCTGCACCAGTGGATGGAGAGCTCTTTACGTTTTCTCCTTCTTCTGCCATGCCTGATACATTAGGTATATTAGTTCTTGCTTGAGATCCATGCCCTTGTCCACAGAACTGAGACAGATGTGCCGTAACATTGTGTGCTGTGGGATGGTCTCTCCTTCGAGCTGGTTTGCTTTAGTCTACATTACTGTAAATAATATGCAGAAAAACAAGACCTCCTTAGGAAACTCGCCAACATTAGCAAGCAAAGCTGCAGTTGTGATTGAGTGCTGGAGGAAGTGTGTGTTTATTTGAATTTACAAATAGTTTTATTTTCAAATACTACTTTTCATAGTTCCATTCAGTTCCAGTGAGATAGATATATGTCACTCTATACAGGTGCTGTTTTAACTGATCTCTGGTTAGTTTGGGGAAAGCCACCTTTCTTTATCCTAATTGTCCTTTTTTGTCTTCAACAGGATATTCTCTTTGATGCAAACACTCACAAGGTGAAGAAATTTGTCCTGCATACAAATTATCCTGGTCATTACAACTTTAACATGTGAGTGTGCAGAACTGATCTCGTAAAGAGAATGTTAAAACATCTGAGAAAAGAAATCTGATGTTCCCTTTGTAGAATTTCAGTATTTTTTTCGTATGTGTCATTGGCATATCTGGTAACCTGTGGAGATTTCAGACATCATTAGTAACATTATTTTATTAGTGTTTTCTTTTTACTTTTAAATGCCTTTGTATTGTCAAATGTGTCTTAAAGCAGTGAATGAGGTAGCGTAGTTCTTGGTGTAGCTGTAATGTGCAAACTCTTCTTAGAGGCAAACTTCATATTGGCAGGAGTGTCCATTTGCTGGTAGGTATGTTGCTGGGATTTTCCTAATGTTACTTCAGTTAGTGATTAAAAAAATTCTCTCATGCTTCTGAACATATTTGCAATACTTTTTAAATGTAAACTCTTCAGACAAATATGAGTTAAAGAATTAAGTGATCTGATGTCTTATTAAAGCAGTTAGAGAAATCTGTAGTACTGTGTTTGTAACAGCAGAGTAATTTGTGCTGAAGGACTTATATCCTCTAGAAAATTGTGTAAAGACATTCCTGGGCTGCTGTGTTTTCTGTTACAGAAAATCTAAGTGAGAACTTAACCTACCATTATAGATTCTCACTTCCACTTCTTATTCATGTGACTCTCCATTAAATGGGTTACTCAGAGCCGTAAGTCTGTGGCTATCCAGTTTATATTGGCTTTTCTGTTTTCTAACACCTTCACTATTTGCACTTTCTAGTTACCATCGCTGTGAATTCAAGATTCCACTAGTCATTAAGCGAGGTGAGTATTTCACCTGCTGCCCTGCTTCAGGGGGCACATGCCACAAAGGGCACCAAGGGGGAGGTATGACCACCTTTAATTTCTAATGCATCCCTCAGTGTCAGAGGATGCTACAGTCACTGAGACAGGAGAGAGATTTTGGGATTAGGACAAGTTAGCAGTTCTCTGATTTTACTTACACTACCTTGTTTACTTATTTGGATCACACAGATATTTAGTTGCAACATCACTCATTTTCTGTAATGCTGCCACTCAGCTAAAATCAATTACCTTGTACCTGGAGGCTCAAAATCTGTAAGGCAGTGTTAGTCTGAGCTCATCTGTCCAGTCCACTGATCTAATTCTGGGCTTCCTCTTGGAAGGCTTATTTGTGATAATATAATATTGGTTTAGCTAGGAATGAGAATATACATCCAGAATATGTTGGCTCTCTATGCTGGAAACAAAATACAGCCGTTGTCATTCACCTTAAAATCTCTACTTGAAAAAATACATTATCAGTAGGGCTGATTTGGAAGGATATGAAGATATCCTCAGCTCTGTGCATGTAACTAATCTCAACAAAGCAGGGGAACCCTGAAAGAAGATAATAGTGATGGAAGTGTAAGAATAAACATGTCCTGGGTAGGTATGTATTTTGATTATCCTGGAAATACTACATGCTGGGCCGGGGATGCTTTCTTTGTTCTGATTGGTTTTCACTGAAAGCATTTTCCTGTGTGAAGTGCAACCCTCCTGTGGCTGTCACAGCAGTTTGAGCATATGGAGGATTAAAAACCTGGAAAAACAAAGTCTGTGTGTACAAGTTTCATATGAAAGTAGATTTGTACTTCAGCCAAGAGAATAAGTATGGAAGTTCTCACTTTTTAAATTATTTTCCCTTAGGGTATTTTACAGTACTTCAAAGCATTCATTTCTGATTAATTTTATTCACCTCAAGTAGCATCATGACTTTCTTCTGAGTGTCTGGTTTTTTGTTTGTTTGGCATTTTACCTTGCCTTTCTGGTCTCTAGCTGATGTTCAGGACATGTAACAAGTTGTAAACAGATGTTACAACCTTTTTGAAGAGCCCATCTTCCCTGTGGTGGCAGTGCCTGATGCAGTTTTATTAACTGCCTTTTGTAGTTCAACATCAGATGATAAATTGAGAGGCAGAGTTCAGGTTGCACAGACACTGAACTCTCAGCACAGAGAGCATGTTTATTTAGCAGGGGGAAAATAAGAGGAGCAAATCAAATGGTTTTTAACTTGATCAAAAGCTGCGTTCCACTTGTTTGTGCATAGGTCCGCTCCCACTGCTTCAGGAACTTGCTTCTCAGTATTTAGGAGTACTCAAATATATGTATGAAAGTGCTTGAAGCCACCAGCAAACAGTTTCTTTTTAAGGGTGTAAGTGTAAATGCAATGTTGTCCTTACCTGCAGCTTTTTTTTGCTAGCTAGATTTTTTTTTAAAGGTACCTTTTGTTAATAGGTAGACTGCAATTCCCAAGCTCTCTGCCATTGTTTTTTTTAAAGACTCACGTTTTAGCTGATTCCAGGCCTTACCAGCTCCTGGGGCTCAAAATGTCAGTTTAGCCAACTTCCTTTCCAAGTGCAGTGGAGTGTTTTGGACTTAATGAGTAATGAATGGCTGTTCTAGGCTTGTGAACTCACTGCAAAGAGATGTATAGTTTCTTTTACAGTGGTGTTCTGCCGTGTGAGATTACAGCTTATACATTTATAATTTTAGAACTGGGAACTTGCTGTAAGTAGACAGGTTTGTTTAATCACCTTATCTGGCATTTAATTAGTGTTACTGACAATTCTGTTTGCTAGTAAATGCTGATAAATTTGTATATGAACTGATTTAAGGCTCATATGTCTTCTGCTACCTGAACTAACATCTGAAAATAAAGGATTTTATGGGGAACTCTTCAAGCATAAACTATAAAGGCTTTTTTGTTTCTTTTTAATAGATAGTGCTGATTCACAGACAGAAACATGTACAACATACAGCAAGGTAAGTCTGTACAAACAGAGTGTTTTCCTTATTTTCACAGACCATGTAAAATATCTATGCCAAATTTATCATACAAGTTTAAGAAATTATAGCAGTGGTACCACATTGTTTTGAAATGGCTTAGTTGAAGGCCAGGAGTTAGTGTATGTTTTGTGATTTAAATATTTTAGTGTGTTAGGGATTGAAGACACTTGTAATAGCACACTTCGAGTAAAGTAAATTACTGCATTATGTCATGTCTTGCATTTTAACATAGCTGCAAGTGGAAATAGAACAGTAAAATAATTGATACAGGAAGGCAACAGCAGTGGTGGCTGAATGTTACCTGTAAGACATATTTCTGAACAAGATTTTCAGAGCTACTCTACTAAACATAGCTCTTGAAGACATGTATTTAACAAGACAGTCCAGTGCCCTTCCACTTTCTTCTGAAGGGTGCCAGTAATGGGATGTTCCTCGAGCAGCACTGACAAAAATGTCACTGTCAGTGTGACACCTCCTGATGACAGCAGACTCCTTGAAGACTGTTCAGCCTTACCACCTAAATGAAATTCCTAGCTGGGAAGTTGCTGCTGCATGTTTGAGAGCTACATTGAGTTGAAAAGCTTCTCAAAAACTGTGTTCAGTTAACATTGAGCCAAGGTCAGTTGCTCTCTTGGCTCCCGGGGTGCCAAATGAAGGTTTTCCTTGGTGGATTTTGGGTCCCATACTGGGAAGAAAAAAACCAGGAAGCTGCCAGTCTGTGCTTTTTGATTTAATTACTTACAGCCTTCAGTGCTTTGACTTATTTCAGTCTTGTGTGTGAAACTGCAGCTTCCTAAAGTCTGGTTAGCATGAGGAAAACTGTTGGACATTCCCAATTATTACATAGTGCGGCTTCCTTCTTCTTCAGTCTTGTTGCTTAAATCAAGGAAAAACTTTTGGGAGAGAGCAATGGTGCTATTTTTCCCTTCTATAAAAGTATGGTGAGAGGGTATTTTGTTCATTTCCCACAGCTGCTTTGTTCTCTGAGGTGCCTCCGACAAGAATTTCTAGCTACATTTTACCCATAAGACCCATAGAAATTTTTATAATAAGAATTCTAATTCCAGACTATTTTTAGACAAAAAATGAGAAATACCCTGAGCAAATTTCTGAGCCCTAGTAATGGATAGGTCCATTACTGAGTATGGCTCCAGTCACAAAAAACTTCTGTAAATACAACCTCGAGGCAATTTGGCAAATGGGTGTGTCACAAAAAAATGTACATGGCACTCTTCCTAGATAGAAAGTTTTCCTGTGCCTCCTTTTAACACAAAGTTGTTGATGTATTTACAGTGGGACAGTATTCAGGATCTCCTGGGGCACCCTGTAGAGAAGCCAGTGGTACTTCACAGGTAAAAATCTCTCTTCTTTATTTTGCTTGGCAGGGGTTGAGCTGAACAGAGGATGAGAAAGTGTTTGTTGCACCAGTTACTTTTGCACTGCTTTGCTGGGCTTTTCTTGCACTACTTTGCAGGTTTTTTGGCTGCTAATAAGACTGGATAGCTGCTCTCAGAGGAAATAAACCCACATGCTGAATGAAAGCATTTCCAAAATTCCTTCGAACTGCTAAATCCAGAGAAGACCTAATCAGCATATAAGAGAGTCACTCATTATGAGTAATAAATAGTGTAGAGTTTTTTTACTTTTTCTGTACATTTCAACAATCTGACATTATACAGTGCAGTATATATGTATATGATAGTACATATGGTAACTGTCTGATGAGACTTTGCATTTATGAACAACATACATGGTTGTCCTACAGTTATTTTAGACTGACTGAAGATAGAATAGCCCTTAGATTTGCTCTGTTTCTGCAGGAGTTGAGCTGGCTGTTGGGTTAAATGGGCATTATCTGTTTGCAGAGTTATCATTTTATGATGTGAAACCATGATTTTTATCTCGGGACAAGTGTAAGTGATGGGTACTGTGAAAATACTGCAGCATTTTAAACCAAACAATGTATTTTAAAGCAAACAATGTATTTTCATCAGACTCTCACATGATTTTGACTTGGATTCTTTTTTTTTCTTTTTTATTTTTTACCCCTTAATTATTGTGCCCTTTGTTCTCCTTTACTCCTGTTTTATGCCAGTGAGATGATGAGAACAGAAACCATGTGAAGGAAGTGAAGCTGAGGTGCAGTAGTGATAACGTAGAGTGCTTCTGTTTTTTTATCTGTGTTGTAGAGAGTAGTTCAACCAGAGAGTGCTTTGCTAAGCACATCTCAAATGGCTCAGACATGTTATTTGAAAAACTGACCAGTTTACAAGAAAGGAAAAAAGGTAAATATTTTCTAGGGTTTTTTTGGCTGTAATCTAAAACTCATTGCAGTCAACAGAAGTGTATGATCCAAAAATATCAGAAATAACTGAAAGACAAGTGATACATAGATCTTGAAAAATAGAGTTTAGGAAAAAAAAAGTTCTATTATTTCAGCATCTTACAGAATAACTTTTTAACATGCTCAAAACTGTGGATTAATAGACAGTATATAGTAAATATAGGTAATAGACTATAGATAGTAAATACATATGATAGAGGCTGAGACACAAAGGGAAGGATCTTGCACAAAAATGTGTAGTAAGTTGCATGGTGCTTCTCTCTTCCTGTGTACCTGCTTATTTGTAGGGTTCTTTCTGTTCAAGTTAAGTGCAAGAGAGTTTTCCTGTAGAGGTCACTAGTTGCTTTTTGATTACCTTCTCCCTGACTATTAATGGCTCTGTGACATCAAGCACAGCTGTCCTTTGGTTCACTTGGAGTCTAGCAGTGGCAAAATGTAGATTTACTTTGTTTTGATGAAAGTCATGATAAAGATGCTCTAATTTTCCTTACATTACTGAGTAGTTACTCTTCCCTAAGAGTTTCCTGATCCTCACACACTCATTTTTAAATACTTTCTTCCCCCTTTTTTGTTCAGGTCATCATCTCCGAACAACACTAACCCATTTGGGTCAACGTTTTGCTTTGGACTGCAGAGAATGATCTTTGAGGTTAGGAAAAAACACTTTTATATTTATCTGAGCATGGGAAGATGAGGAGTTTGTTGTTGTTATGCGTGGCTTCTTACTCCCCATTGTGATAAAAGCCAGTGCTTGGGAGTGGCTGCATTTTTAGTGCCTGTTGGCAGAAAGAGGCAACTTTCCAGTCTCTTCTCTGAGGTCATACATTTGCATGTAAAAGCTGGAACTTCAAGCTTGTCACCTGGAACTCGTGCTAGCAGGAGATACATGTACTTGGCTCTGAGTAGTGGTGGAGCAAGCTGGTGTTTAGATGTGTCATAGAAATCTAGAGACCATTTTTAGTAACTAGCCAAGAGCTTGCTTTTTGTCGTTGGGATTTCTTTATTCAGGCAGTTCAGTTCCATTTTCTCTGTTTTTGTACTACTGATTTCTGTTTAGTGTACCAGTTCTTTTAACTTGCCTCTTTGCTGCTGTGCACTTGCAGGTGATGCAGAATAATCACATAGCTTCTGTTACCCTGTACGGCCCAACGCGGCCCAGCAGCCAGTTGAGAACGTCAGACCTTCCCCAGTGAGCATCCCCTGCAAAGTCAGCTAATCTCAATGCTACAGAATTAGTACAGCGTGCCTTGATTTGCTGCCACTTATAATATGGAAAGCACGTTATGATTTTTTTTTTCAATAAGCCTTTCCACCCAGGAGTGGTGTGGAGAGGAAATTCTCTCAACCCTTCATCATGGGGCATGGAACTGTTGATGGAGGAAAGCAGCTTAGGTGCCTGTGCCGTCGTTTATTCCTCTCCGTTGCCCTCATCCTATGCAGCACAGACCTGAAGAGACTGTCCCTCCTTCTCAGCTGGCAGAAGGGGGAAATGGAAGAGGGGCACATAATGACTGCAAGAGTTAGAAGCACAAACTTTCTGAGCCTTGGAGCATCTGGAAGCAGGTATTGATTTTAGTCTGTTTGTGTTACTGTATTGATGTGGTGGTCACATTTTAAGAAAAACGTGTGTGTATATATATATAGATATAAACACATCGGTATTTCTGTGGCTTAGGACATTGTACCAAGTGTGACAAGGATGTATATATGTCCATGATTTCAGGCACCACATCTTTGTGTAACTTTAAACCAAGCAAGTAGCATGTGCATAATACTTGGTTGTAACATTTGCACTACATACACTTTAATTACTTGATAAACGTTTATCTTCACTGAGGAGCATCTGTGTTCTGGGTGTGAGTGGGGTGTGGTGGTTATTTAATGTACACTGCGCATAAAGCTTATTTATACAGTGGATCAAATTTATCCACCTTCCTGCACTAATATGTACTTGATATGCTGATACAATTTTTTTCTGTCATGGCTGGTTTACTAATTTTTTTCATATGCAGTTTAAAAAAATTCTGGAAGAGGTTATTTCTATGATTGAATGATGTTTTAGTGAAAAAGATTTGATACAATTTTTCATACTAGTGAAAAATTTAACAAAGAAATAATGTTGCCTCATTTGCCTCTGTTGCAAAATCCTTTATTGCTACTCTATTTCCTTAGAGAAAGAAAAGCTGTATATAATGGTATCTCAGAACGAAATGCCCGAGTTCTGCCATCACCAAGAAAACCTTTTCTGCAACTTTTGATGTATGATTTTAATTTATGCCAAAGGTTTAGCCAAAGACATCCTTCTTGTAGTTTCACCATTTCTGTACATACATGCTAACTGCACACCCCACCCCAGCAGACAGGATAGAGGCTTCTTTCTAGTTGGGAGATGCTGCTCGTGACATTTTATCCCAGGAGGATACTTTAGGTTTCTAGTTCTCTTACCAGTCTTATTTGGGAGAAATAGGTGGTCTGTCTTTGAAACAATGAACCCTTTTTAAAAATGGACAAGAGAAATGTATAATTTTATCCCATTTTTAATATTTTGGTGTCGCAACTTGTGATACATAGATGACAATTTTGTGAGTTTTACTATGTGTGTACAGATTTTTGTAAATACGACATTTTTGTAATTTTAACTCCATGTACAGTGTAATCCTGTATAGTTTATCAATGAATGAGAGATAGGAAATCGAATGTTAACTGCAGTTTTGGATCCTGGACCAGTAGCAGTGATAAATGTGTGTGTGTGTGTGTGAGACGTTCTTTGCCGTTTAGTCTTCCTGTATACTGTGATACTCTAAACTGTTTTGCTAAAACAAACAAAAAAGCCCCATGGAGAATCTAATGGATAAGGAAAAAGTTACTGTTTACCTTTATCCCTAGGTGTCACTCCTGTTGAATCCCTGTTCAATCTGTGCTGTCTCCTGTGATCGTTGCTTGCTAAGAAAATTCTATGCCTCAACCTTCCTTTTTGTTTCCTCTCTAATTTTAATTTCATTTTACATAGCCCTTCTGTAAATTAAATGGAATAATAATGAGCATGTACACTGAAAGAAAAATAAAAAGAGACTCTCAGTTACTGTTTTTGTGTTAAATACAGTTGCTGGGTGTTTTTGTAATAAAATCATGGATGTTCTTGCTCTTTTTTTTTGTTATCAAACCGTTCTTTTTATTTTACTGTCTTTCAGACACTATATTTGAAGTACCTGACTAGTGTTCCTCCTTTATAGCCAGTTCAGTATGTTCTCCAAAGAAACAGTAACTAACAACTTGCAGCCTGTTTCCTGGTAGATACATTAAAGCATTTTATAAATTTTTGCCCTGGAGAAGGAAAGTCTTTAAAGTTGGTTGATAGCACGGTGGGTTGTGCCTTGTGCTCAGAAATGCGATTGTTACGCTCATGTCAGCCTTTGGGTATTGGGGAAATCAATCGCGTTTCCAAGAGTGAATATTGCACAGCAGAATGGAGGAAATGCCTGCAGTGAAAGCAGCAAATGTGAGTTCTTGTACTGTGTTCTTGTGCCCCAGGGTACTTCAGGAAAGCACTGGGAGTCTGCTTACCCTGAAGTAGCTCAGAGGTTAATGCAGGGCACAAGGAGTGGGACTCTCCTGCCCATTCGCGTTTCTCCCGCCCTCTGTAATTCAGGGCAGAGCTCTTGGCCCTCCCTCCTCTAATGTCCCTCGGTGGTGGAATATGAAATGACCTTGCTTGTAAGTGCTTGGCTCAGTGTGCTCCTGCAGAATTTTATGATCTCTAAATTGAGATGGTGTGCATGCTTATTCTTGTTACTAAAATATGGCAGCAATCCTGATGCTAACTTCAATTAATTTTAATTAATCCTTTTCTAATAAAGGCTCCAGATAAGCTGCAAGAGGGATGATTTGACTAATGGCTCTGCTGATGCTGCCAATATCCTTCTCTCCAGCATGTTCAGTTGAAATTCTCCAGAAGAATGAGGCCAGGCCTGCTGGTGTAGCACGCACCCCAAGACTTAGGACAGGAGCAGCAGCTAACCAAAGGTGTTTAACAACTCCAGCAACTCCCATCTGCACTTGTAATGCCCTGGTGAGTCCAAGCAACTAAAACAGTATAGGTAATTAATAGTGCTTTCTTAACAGCTCAGATACTTCTCTAGGTCAGTCAGCCCTTTATATTGAACAATTCTCTACACAGACCAAAAATTAAAGACAACTTTCAGTCTTGGCAGCTGCTGCTGCTGGGCTGAGTGCAAAGCATTTGACTTTGGGGAGAGGCAGATCTGAAGAAGTGCCCAGGGAGAGTGGGACAGCTTCTACGGGTTTCCTCACCCTTCCTTTGTGATTGCAGCTGTTCACAGCTCACTTCTCTGAGATGTTTGCTCCTATTTGCATTAAACCAAGACAAGCTGTTCCTGTGCTGATGTTAGGGAAGCTGGTGTGGAGCATTTAAGGACTTGCTGGCGTGAAAAGTTTAGGAATGGGTGGAGGGGGCTGATGGGAGTTTTGAATCACCAGAAAGAAGAGAGCAAGGAACAGAGAATAGAGTAGCTCTGGGGGAGAAGGTGAGGATGGCAGTGTAGCAGGAAGGAGGGGCTGGGACAAGGCAGTTCATTTGGACCAAAAGGTGTTCTGTGCACAGGGCTCCTTGCGGTGTGTTGTGTGCCAGCTCTGCCTCTGCCAGGGGGCATCACCCTCCCCTCCCAAAGGAAACGAGACTTTTGGGCTGCATCAGATCCCATCTCAGCAGGTGCCCTTGTTCCTTGTTAGAATTATGTGTGTTTTGATACAGATCCTGCATGTTGGCAGCGTGTGTTGCTCCATGACTTTGGTTTCATATGATAAAACTGTTGGATATAAAGTTAAGTACAATTGCATTTTTAATAAAATACATAGTGCATATGATCCCATTTTGATGTGTGCCTTTTTCCTTTGTAAAGAAATGAAGAGTGAGTGTGTGTGTGTGTGTCTGCTTAACTTGAATATTACAGTATTTTCCACAGGATTTCATTTGTTTACACCAAATAAAACTGCCCTTCTTTTTGGAGGTGAAGCTGACATTCTTTCCATATTCTTGAGGCCTGTGAGCAGTCCCTGGGCTCCTGTGAAGACTACAGGCAGTGCTACATAGTTCAGTGCTGCTGTGTAATACTAGAACCCTCTGTTCCCCAAAATGTGGTTCCTGTTGAGAAAACCCAATCTGCTGTTGTCAGAAACTGTCACACTAGTAACTCTGAACAGATTTTTTTGCTGAAATAGTAATCAGGTGGTGTGTGAGAACTGATTCATGTACTCATGATCATTCATATTCCCGAGCTCCCATCAAACCTGTTTAAAACAAAATCTTTCCTGTGGCTCAGCAGTTAGGAGAAGGTGGTGACTCATCATTCCTGGGGGCTGGCTGGAGGTTGGGTGACAGGTGGTGTTTTCCAGAGGGAAATAAATCTAGGGTGTTGCTGCACACTTCATGTGGACATTGTACTTGTTGTTAGAGCCTATTAGTCACTTAACTGCTCTACTAAGTTGAACTTCTGTTAGGTTTTGTGTTTGACGGCTCAGAATGTATATTGACAGTAAATCTGCATGTTTGAGTGAGTGTGGCTCTTACTTTGAAAGAAATGCTGTGTCCAAGCCCTCAGTGCTTCCTTGCTTCAGAGTATTTGGGCAAAGATCAAGTCTTTTGATTTGGCACAACTACACATGGGCTGCTTGTGTTTCATAGGTCTTTGAGTTCAGAACAATTTTTGGTGCCATGCTGAAAGAAACATTATTCCATGCTAGTTACAATGGTTCCATTTCAACTTTTGACCAATAAACAACACCTCTCTTTTTTTTCTTTTTTTTTACCTTGAGTACACCAATGCAAAACTTCCTTGCTGACTTGTGTCAGACATAACCTGACACAGCACCTGTAGCCAATTAAAAACCTTACTGTGTGTGTCTGGGGAGTTAAAATACAGGTCGGTCCTTGTTGGTTCTTTTCATGTAAAGTGTGGCCCAGGATGTTTCAGAGGGAAGGTAAGGCTGAAGCAAAACAAAGGGAAATGAATAGGCCAGGGTTTAGTGAAACAAGGAGCTTTGTTACAGGCCACTGTGTAACCAGTTCAGAGAGTGAAAACTGCACCCATGAAGGGATTTGGTTTTGCTGGACTGTGTTACTTGGAGCATTCAAGTGCAACTTAAATACCCACAGTCTTTACCTGTGTGAACTTTTGCTGTAACTAATAAAGTCATGCTTTAAATGTTTTATCTGTCAAATCTTACATCCAAAGCTTTTGTGGTGTTTGTGGGGATGTCTGTCCAGCAGGCAAAACCATTCCTTCTCGTAATCTGGGAATACCAAGCGCTTGAAACAGTCGGAAAGGTAAGCTGGAGTTGGCTGAGAAGGTCACTCACTGTGGTATAAGGTACTGTTACTGCAGCAACTCTTGTTCTGGACTAGTTGTAATGGTTTAATGTAATATTTCCTTTTTCATACACTAATGAATTCCCCTTTAAATGTTACTCCTTCAGTAATAAATACTGCATATTGCAATTCTGGAAGCTGCTTTTAAATGCCTTAATGTTTCCCACCTACACTTTATATTCCACTGTGTGCATAAGTTTCATTCCAGTATTATTATCCTTCAGAGACACATTTAGTTTAAATACCAGTCACAAAAAACCCCTGCATGATGATGCAATGTGCAGTCTAATCATCTAAATAATCAAAACAGACTGATTCACTGTATTCCCTTTTCACCTCTGCTCATCTCAGAAAAACCACAGCCCTGAAATCCCAAGTTTACCCTGTCCCTCACTGGGAGCTCTGTTGCATCCACAAGTATAGAGGCTATGGAGTTTACTTCATCCTTTACTTCTGTGTCTGTGGCTATAGATACCATTTGTTTTAATACCATGGGTTGATGCTCAGTCAGCCCCCTGGGACAAGGACAAGGCTATCACTTCAGACCTGTGTTATTTTATGTTTTTTTCCCCTGTTTTTAGCACAGGGCTTCTCAAGAGATTGACTGGGAAAGGTAAGGGGGAGGGAGGAAAATCCCTGAGCTGGGTTTGGGTGGATTGGAGAGAGTATTAGGCTGGTTAGGAATGGTGGGGATGAGCTGTTTGCTGCTCTTGGAGGGATTCGGGCCCTTCTTTGAGGCTTAGTTTCCCCTCTCCTTTCTCCATATAGTTTTCTTACTGACTGTAAGCCTAGAAAGTAATGAAAAGTTGTATTTGAAAGTTCTGCTGGTTTTTAAAACTGCCGGTGGAGTCAGTAGCATTGTTAAGGGAAATGTGGTGGAAGTTTTTCTGGGCTGCTGAGACCTGCAACTCCAACTGGAAGAGGTACAGCTTGGGGGATCAGTAGTGCCTCAAACTGGGCTTGGGGCTGGACTTTTTTTCCCTCCGATCTGATGGTCTTTCAGCACTCTCTGGGGAATGTTCTCAGTGTTAATATTTAGTGAGAATTCTCTGAGCTGTTTGACTATTTTGTACTGTTTGAGTTCGCAGTTGGGGTTTGCTTCTGAGAACCTGCTGTAGAAAGATGAATAATTAAACTGCAGACAGGAAGAACAAAATTTTCACACTCCACTGCTTAAGCCATCTTTGGCTTTCTTTTTGATGATGTCTGAGTCTGCAGCTTGACCAAATGGCAGAGTTTGGCATTTGCTCCCAGTTTATGTGTCCAGAGATGCACTCAGAGGTGTTGAATGTGAGGTTCAAGCCAGCTCTGCTCGTTAAAGTGACCAAATCTGGCTACTTACATACAGTAGGAATAAAACTTGACTGTGTGTGGATCCCTGGGATTCAATAAAACCTACGGTATGTTATTAACTTCAGAAGTTTATGCTTGTTCTGAGAAAGTCTGCTTGCTTTTCTTGCTACTGGTGGAAGCCACTTAGGATGTTTTTATGTTTCCTCATTCTGGGTTAGTCATGAAAAAATTTGCTAAGCAAGGCTTTTTAGCAGACATGTCTGGTGGGTTGAATTAGCCAGTTAATGAAAAGCTACTCGGAATGTCATTCTGAAATGGATGGGTTTGGTTTTTCTGAGATGCATCAGAAAGGTCAGTAGAGGGTCTGTCCTACCAGCTCTTGTACACACCAAAGGCTTTAGGATTTTCTGAAAATACCCTTATCTTTTAGGAAGCAATCTCCAGCTTGGGTGAAGTCAAAGACTTTTTGCCTACTGTAGTAGTAAGTAGAATTTAATAAACTGCAGGGGCTGCAGCACTGCTCTCCAGCATTTCCCCAGAGCATTATGCTCACATACAGGATCTCTGACCTTCCTGTTCAGCTGCAGAAGCAAATGAAAACCTAAAGTCACATCCAATAGGCCATGCAGCAGAGGCTGGAAAACAAAAGCAGATCTATCTTTCATTAATAGACTATTTAGTATTCACTGGATAAAATAAGTGAACTATTCCATAGACTAACACAACGGAGTAAACAGTTTGCTCTAGTTCTGTTCCTGCCAGCTATCAGGGTGTGTGCTGGCCCAGACTGTGTCAACACAGATGTGGAACAGCAACTTTAATCTGGGACAAAATGCACTCATTAATGCTGTGTTGTGGGTAGATTGCAGATCTGAAGACATTATAGAGGGAGGAGCCAATCTGTGCATCTCCAAGCTTAAAAGGAAGATTTTAATAATGACTGCTGAACCTGACTAGCTGCCTTGTAGAAAATTGTAAGGTAAGCCATGTTTATTCTTCTGTCATTGCCATTAAATTCAGTCCAGCACAAGGAAAGATCAGGTTATCCAAAATAGTGACTAATGTATTTTTCATGTTAATGTCTTCCTGAAAAAATCCCTGTGGTGTTAGTCTTACACCGTGTGTGCAGGTGTTCTTGACAGACTCACTCCAACATTTAGAGGCACGTCTGCATGCTGTCTTTTAATTATGGTACAAGTAATTTCCCAAACTGTAAACTAATCACAGGTAATACATTCTTGTACAAGCTCATAAATACACAAAATCACACACCTTAGCAGACAGGGGCAGCGGTGACTTTCTCCCACCAGCAAGACTTTGGCTTAATTTCACACCCTGCAAAGCTCCTTGTGAAGCTCACACGAACATTTTGTATTTTAGGATTGCATCTTGAAAATATCCCAAATGTAGAAATCTTTTGATTTCCATATAGCTGGCCTTTCCTTGGAAATACATTATTTTAAGGTTTAAACTGATGATGAAGATTAACATGTAAGACTGTTGCTAATCAAGCAGTAGACACCCCCAGCTTGCTGGTACAAGTACTGAGCCTGAACTGCTGCTGAGGGGGGAGGAAGGTTCTACACAAACACAAAATGCAGCTGTGCTGCAGGCTCTGTTCAAGGGAAGGCAACTTTCTGGACATTTACAACTGATAGTAATTTCCTTTGGAGCTGTTTATGGGCCAAGCTGAGGGGATAGCACTGGGGTTCTCTGACGGGTAGGAGTTGTGTTGAGGGGAAAAGAATTGCAAAAGAACTAACAAACACAGTATCAAAAGTGAATTCAGGCTCTTTTCCCCAGGGAGATTTTTAACTCTGATTTGGAGCAATTTACTTTTGCTGTCATGCCCAAGAGAAGGATATTCTTTTAAGGTACTCTGCTGTTGGAAAAAACAAAATGCAAAGTATTGACTATACTTTGAAAAACTAAGTAATCCAGTGTTCCTGTCTGATGCTTAAAATACTTAAGAACTTAGTAACTGGACCTTGGAAAGCCCAACAGAAAGGTAGCTGTGTGGTTTTGATTTCTTGCAATAAATTTAGATGGGCTTTTATTCTGAAGCCCTTCTGTCTGAAAACTACTTTTTCCCTTCACGTGACTCCCACAGCGGTATGAAGAGTCTTGGCTGCTCTTTGCAGTTGACTGTGTGCCAAACAAGAGGTCTATAGAAACCAGCCCAGTTCATTGGCAAGTTCTTTGATCTGAAGAAGCTCCCAAATGTGATGCAAGCAGCAGCTCTGTGTGGTTTTACCCTTGAAAGTGAAGGCCAAAGGATCTCTCTCGATGCAGACTTTCTGAAGGTCTGGATCAGATGGTGAGAGCAATCAAATACTGCTGGATGACTTTTGAGTTTTCACTGATTGTCAGTCAGCACAGTGCAGAGAGCCCCAAGCTCAGGCAAGAGCCAAAAACTGGTCCTCTCAGTCTTGAGGGTGTCAGTGGAGCAGATATTTGAACAGAGAAGTTGCTAGGAGTAACAGAGGATCAATAGTCAGAGGGATCAACTCAAAGTTCTTCTTGTCCTTTCTTTAAAGGCCCTCTGGAAGTCTGTTCCTTCCCAGTTATCTACTTACCTGTCCTTTGCTCAACCAGCCACGCCAGCCTCAGCATCCAGTTTCATTTCATGTAATCCCCCCAAACTGCAACATATAGCACACATTTCAATAGCTGTTAGTTGTTCTTTTCTTACAAGGCCTACAGAAAACCAACCAAGTAGCACAGAAAACCAACCAAGTAGCACTGATTTGATTTGAGCCTACACTGAAGTGAGTTGATTTCCTTTACCCAAGTTACTGTTAAGACATTTTTCAGTGAGTCCAAGTCAAATAGCAAGTTGACAATGATCCCTGTGCTCCTTGGTGTTTGTGCTCTTACCCCGTATCTTCTTCCATTTCTCACATTTCAATGCTGAAAAATCTCCAAGGTCTGCATTTTCAATGTGCTTTTACACATTGTTGCACTAAGCACTACTACAATCCTAATAAATAATAATAAATTATATATTGTTATGAGTATTTGGACTCATTAATAGAGGAGAACCTGTATGATATGCATGTGCAAATGTGGAATTTGGGCAAATTCCTGCAATTGTTGTCTTCTCTTAACATTGTAAATAAGATGTGCTAAAATGCTCTTAAAGGTAGTTTGTTTGGCTACATCAGTTCAGGTTCCCTTTCTCAGCTGGTCTGCTGTGTGTTTGTGCTGCAGTCTGCCTGCATTATCTGAGGGGTGATGCTTGTGTTGTTGTTGGAGCTTTCTTTTTCCATTGGAAAGGCTTCTTCACTTGCTTCTTCTGAGTACAGGAGAGACGTGGGCTGTGGAGCAGGTTCCACATTAGCCAGATCTCAGCAACTTTCAGACTGTGAACTACCATGAGATCTTTGTAAAAACAGGGATCAAATGTCTGTAGGTGTGGGGCAGCAGAAGGCTTTACAATGCCAAAGGTCTTGAATCCTTCGTGCAAAATGGGCTTGAGGTTGATTCTCTGTAAGCACATGCCTAAAAAGACATCATCAATGGGGAAGAGCTCCACCTCTCTGCAAGCCCTAGAGAGCTTCCTCATGGTGCGGCTGGACAGCAAGAACCCTCCTCCTCCCGCGTAGGCTGGATAGATGCTGAGCCCATACATGGTCTCTGGGATGTAGTATTTGCTCTTTCGGACACGGATTGGACGGGCGTTGTAGATGATGTCCCCAACAAAGAGGTCCTCAGTGGGGTCATGTCTCTTGAGAAAATCAACAATGTTCTCAACGTTGACAAAAACATCAGCATCACCTTTAAAAATAAATTTGACATTGTGGCAGAATTCAGCAGCCCAGCTCAGGAAGTGGATCTCCTTCAGGGTCAGGTTGAAGAAAGTGTCCATGAAGTCCCAGAGTAAAATGTCTCGGTATGTCTGACTCTCCTGGTGGATCAGGGTCTCCCATGTCGCCAGCAATGTCCTATTCTTTGGTGTTCCCAGGAGGAACACTCGCTGGATCTGCTCCCCATTCACCAAACCCTCCCTGCCCCAAGTTTTCCGGACAATCTCACGCCTGTCAAAGTCTTCAACTACTGATTTGATAGCAATGAGCAGAAAGGGACCTCCAGGTGTTTTCCGGCATTTCCTGGGCTGGTTAATGAGGAGATTGAAGTTCCTGTTATCCTTGTTCAGGAGATAGTGCTTGAAGTTGAAGGCAGAATCAGTCAGTGGGGGTGGAGTCGTAGTTTGGACCCTGCTATTGGCCACTTCTGTTCGTCTAATGACAGGGGTAACTTCAGGTCTGGGTACTGTTGCCTCTGCTGGCATCAGTCTTCGAGGTGCTCTAGGATCTGGGAATACTTTTGGTGCTACTGCAGGCTTCTTGTGTGTTGGCTCCTTGTTTCCTGCTGGCACTAAATGTTCTAGCTGGGAGTAGAGTAAAGAGCAAAGCACTACCAGCAGCAGGAGGGTACAGATCGCATCCCCTTTGAGGCGAACTCTCATTGTCTCTGCAGTGTTCCTGGGACTGCTAAAAGCTGTGATTGAGCTGCCTGGCACCAATGTCCATCTGTAAATAAACAGAGGGTGTCAGCAGTGGGGGTTTGGCAGGTCTGAAGCGTGCAGGCAAGACTAACTGAAACAACATTTAAAAAAAACAGCAGCAAAGTGTGTTTGACTTGGAAAAGCACGGAGACACCTTGGATAACTTGCCAAAAGGCACATGGGGTTGCAAACCTAACAGTGATCCCAGCACTGTAGCTCGATGACTTCCTTAGTTCAGCCATCATTCATCCTGAAAACTATTCTCTAAGCACAACCCAGCATCAGTCCTTCCTCCTGCATCCTTTGCTGCTGAAAAGTTTTGCCATTTCAGAGATTTCACTTCTCTGGGAAAAGCCAGGTGGAAAATGATGGAACAATGCCATTCTTCCCTAAGTCATTATGTTTGATTTTTTTTTTCTAGCTTGATAACTGTTACTTGCTGCTTTTACCCTTTTTGACGCAAGACAGGGAAGCAGAGAGCTGAGGGGCACACTCTTCAGTGGCAGTTGTTGTTGGCCTTACCCTGGATACAGAGCCAGCTCTTGTTAAACCAGCTGTGATTTATACTCAGAATGAATATATTAGGTGCATTCTTGAATGCACACAGGACCTTTTTCCTGCCCGTAATCTTAATAAAATATTAAACCATTATAAATAACTTCCATTAATAGGGTTAGAAGGGGCCACCAGTGTTTTTCCTCTGCCAAATCCCCCTAAACAAGAGGTGGGGAAATAAATTCTAATATAAAGAAGAAATACAGAGCCTGGCGTGAGGAACATTTTGTTCACATATGAGAGATGAAGCTGCTTCTTGAAATACAAGATTATTTCTCACTTACACTTTTCCTGGTGACCTTCTCTCCTATTTGATCAGTTCTTCAACTGCAAACAAACAAAAAAATAATAATGAAACAGTAATAAGAAGGCAGCAAGCAGCATGTAACCACAGTTCAGGGAAACAGCTGGCCAGGTGTGTGCAGCTGCAGCAAAGGCAAGTTCTGCCATCCCCACCCTGTGTGCAGCCACGCTGCTCCCCAGAGCCCCCAACACCTGAGTGAGACAGAGGGCACCCCACAGTCGCTCCAGGAGAAGGTGGGTGACAGTCATAATTCCTACAGTTGTTAGCAAGGAGTGTGTTTCTAAGAATTCAGCTCCACCCAAAACTTTTCACACAAGTGCACAGTGGTATTCTTACATCCACTGCTAATGCATTATGCTCATATGTGACATGTGGCTCTGTCACACCTATACTGCACCAACAGAGGTTACCTGTGAAGGTACTAGTTGTGTGTCTGTCTTGAATTAGCTGGGATCATGTAAAAAATCTTTTTTGGATAAAAATGTAAAGAGATCCTTTTGGCAAGGGCATGTAGTGATAGGGCAAGGGGGAAAGGGATTTAAACTGAAAAAGAGTAGGGTAGATTAAATGAATCAAAAGAATTCTTCCCTGTGAGGGTGGCGAGGCACCGGAACAGGTTGCCCAAAGCAGCTGCAGATGCCCCATCCCTGGAAGTGTTTGAGGGCAGGTTGGATATGGCTTTGGGCAACCTGGTCTAGTGGAAGGTGTCCCTACTTCTGACAGGGGGGTTGGAATGGGGTGTTCTTTAAAGATCTTTCAACACAAACTATTCTGTGGTTCCGTGATTCTTGGACAAAAGCTGCCAGGTTGTACAGCAGTGTGGCTTTGCTTAAGGAACTCTCCTTACTAAGGACTGAAAAGAGTTGGAGAAACCAATGCTTGTGTCTTCCTCTGCAGTTTATGCTGCAGTTCATGGTTATCAGCATTGTTAGGCTGTGGAGCACACTGATGGATGTTCAGCTTCAGTCCAACTCTGTATCCACTTTACATCTCATGGGGCAGCAAAGTGCTCGGTAAGAATTTGGTGGTATCTGTTTTCAGCAAATCTCTTTTTACTCTCCTGGATTGTATTACCTGCTAATTGTTCATTAATCATCAGTTTTGTGTTAGCCATAACATTATCTTTCCAAGCTCAAAATTAGCTTGATGAGTCTGTAATTATGAAGTAATAAAATAGCAGCACCAGTGGTATCTAGGCAATATTTCAAGACTTAAAAAGAAGCAAAATTATTACACTGGTTGATTTCTTGGCCAGCCCCTTTAAAATTCTTAGTTGCACATTACTCAGATCTCATAATTTTAATTTTGTGCTTTTCCATTACTGGGTAACTGCATCTCCAAGTTACCGTTGAAATTGAGAGTATTTCATCATCATCTGATATCGCCTATCTTTTTCCCAAGTGCAGCTCCAAAATGTTTACAGACCTCATCTGCTTTGTCTCCATTTTTTCTGAAGCCTTTATTTTGGCAAACAGCACATCTGTGCCTTGGTGTAAGGCTCTTTGCACATTCCTAGTGGATTTAAAATCACTTCCTTCTTGTCCTGATGACAATGGCTTTTTCCTCAGGCCTTGTTTCTTTGCTTTTTTCTGGCCTCTATTAGAGACCACTGGAGTTCTCTTCATTTGCTGACTCTTTTCACTGTACCTTTCACTCCTCTCTTAGCCTGGGCAGATATTCAAACTGGCATAGCTTGAATACTAACAGCAAGATTGTAGAATTGTCTCAGATCTCTTGTAAATAATTGTTAAAATATTTAGAATATCCAAGATCTGTTTTGTCTTTATGTTCTTTCTGCCACATGACTTGGCACATAACTACTTTCAGCCTCATGAAACAGTACCTCCTAACATGTACAGGATGTTAGTTTGTGTTTCACATCTGTTGCGTGCAAATGACCCTTGGCAAGTCCTGATTGCAGTGCTGTGCAGCAACCTGACATGTTTCAGTATTGTGTTAAATCTTCCTTTTTAAGATGTGGCTCCCAAAAGGCTTTCCCTCATCTTGCCTTCAGTGATTTTCCACAATCTCCAGGAACATTAAGAGATGGTCCCATTACTCCCAGGACACGCCACTGAACTGAAGCTGAAACAGTCTGTCCCTCTTCTGCCCATCATGAGCAAGACTTTTTGCTGGATGCTATTGAGACACCTAAAATAGGGACTTTGTCTCAAAAAAAATCATAAGAACTAAAATGAAGGTGGTTTTGCTCCTCATGTTGTGCTGGAAGAAGCTTTATTGTGGTGCTGTGCAGCTCTCTGAAATGAGTGGGAGATGCACATCCCCAGTGGGGTAGATCCTGATTGCATTGCCATGTTTGTGTCTCCACTGGAGCTCCCATCTCTTTTCACAACAATATCAAATTTCTTTTTTCTTTTCTATGCAAAAGTCTGATCTTATTTCAGCTGCAAGGCTCCAGATGGCAATTAAGGAGCTGGATGAAAGTCCTGCCTCTTTCCTGTGTTTAATTTTATCGTCAAGGGTTTGGAATAAAATGCATGTGTCATGAAACTCGTAATTTCCATGGCCTACAGATTTATTCTTCCAGCATCTCAGAATCTGGCAATAAATGTCCTTGGAAAAGCCAAGAAAAACCAGGAATTGTTACAAGCCTGGGCTGATAGCCCAGGTTTTCTTCTGTATTTTCATTTGTTGAAAGTAAAGGATCTGAAGCAGTGATATCCATGCTGAAATAAAACAGCTTGGTAATGAATACAGGCATCTCATTTTCAAAAGAAGTTGCCAGACTTTGAAGTGATTCCTTCATCCAATTATATGGATTTTCCAGTCTTTGTTGGGTATTTCCTTCCAAAGAAGAAAGTATCTTCGAATATTAGGTGTAAGCTTCTATCTGTGGATGTCACTGTGGGAAAAGCTGTCCTGTTCTTGTATACAGAGGGACCAATGATTCTGGCAGATACTCTGGTATGGCCAAAAGCCAAGAAGATTGTTCATCCATCTTGACACCAGGGGAAAAAAATTACAGGGCTATCAAAGTGAGCAGGAAATATTTGATGCCAAACAAGAGATGTGAGCACAGCAGAGAAACATTTCTCAGCCCAGCTTATTCCTGAGTATCCACATCTGAGGCAGATGCACCTCTGCTTCGTTGTGGGGGTACCTCCATCCAGCTTGTGAAGAAACAGAGCTGGGCTTATAAACTGCTGCATCACTCGGTGGGCTTAGCTGCCAGCACTGCCTCCTGTGTCCTCTAAGCTTGGAAAAACAGGCAGTTGTCCCTCTTTGTGGCTGCCTGGGCATGGATGTGGAGCGCTACTGAGTCTGGCTTGAGTAGGTCTGCATGGGGTGGTGCAGTTTGTGCCCCTGGGACAGTGGGGTCCTGGGGAAGGGTGGGGTGTTGTATGCTGGGCTGTGAGCACCAGTGAGGTTAGAGGGCTGAGCTGGGCTGTAGGAAGAGGCTGACAGGTCCCATGTCCATAAGGTGGCAAGACTGGAAGCCCATAAATAAGGAATGTGCTGCAAGAACCAAGTGGGTCACAGCCTGCATGGCCCAAGAGGCAACAAAAGGCTGGAAAGCTGGAAGTGGCCAGAGCTGAGCTTGGCACCCTGATGAGCATCCAGGCGGGGAATATGACCTATGCTGTTGCACACTCAGGCAAAAGGCCCAGTCCTCTGCCTGGTTTTCATTTATTTGAGAGGAGGATTCTGAAATATGGCCAAGAACAGCTGCAATAAAAGCAGTTAAATGATGATTTTAAAAAAAAAAATTGCTAGTCCTTCTTTCCCAGTTGAATGATGTCAAGCCTTGAGCTCATCCTGGAAATCTCCTTCCCTTGCAGCAGTAATCACATCTCCATCACTTGGCACTTCAGGGCTGAGGTGGGAAAAAGTCTCTGGATCCTGGGTGATTCTGGCATGTTGCTTTGGGCCTTGAAGAGCAGTTATTCAACCCGCCCAGCCTCAGGCAAAGCAGCTGCGATAGTGAGATGGCTCAAAATGTGGTACCCCAAGCGAGGGGGTATGAAATTGGCACCAGGCTCTGCTGGCCACTCATCTCAGCCTGGCTCACAGGCACATCCATCCCCACCAAGCACAGCTGTGGAGCGTCCCTGGATCAACTTGCTGCCCTGCTGCGTGTGAAGTGTTTCTGGCTCCCTCCAGACTCCTGCCACTAGATCTGCCACTGGTAGGTCTGGGTTGGGCAGAAGAGGGGCTGCATACGTTGTATGGCCATGCAGTATGTGGGGCTGTGGTTGATAATGGAGATGTATCACCTATTTCTCTATAAAATGAGCTAAAGAGAGTGTGTGGAATCCAGCATCAATGGGTTTGAGATTTTTTGTAATCATTGGGGAAGCTTGTAAAATTCTGGGTGGTGGGGATGCTTTGAGGCAATGTTTCATGTTTGGGATATTTGTTTGCATTTCACGTTGGTTGAATGCATTCAATGAGAACGAAGCCATGTAACACCCAGGGCTGGATACTGAGACCTGCCTGGGCTCTGGCCTGCAAGGGGAAACGTCTGCACACTTGTCCCTCTCCTGCCTTGTTTCCGTCAGTTTTTCCATCCTGATTCCTTCAGCAAGAGCAAAGCAAACTCCCAGGACCCTCCTCACCTTGTTCTGCTGTTCCTCTGCCTCAGGGGGAGTCCTGACAGAGTTCAAGAAACAGTAATGACATAGCCTATGCCTACCTTGCAGCTGGAGCTGTGTAAAATAGGTACGTTCATATGGGCTTTATCCCACCAGACCAGGATACTGATAACCAAACAGTCTGCACTGCCTGAAGCCCTGGAGGGAAGCTACATCTTCCCACTGGCTCTTGCTTGGTCTCGTCTTCTGAGCCCCTGAGGGTTGGGAGCATGTTTGACTTCTGTGTTTGCACCAGGTTAGTTTAAAAGTATTGCTGAATACACAGACACAAGAAGCACTCTGTTTTGGGTGAGGATGAGTTGGTTTGCTCTCTTCAAGCTGCACTGGGCTGCCATCCTTCACTTATCCTTCCACAGAAATCTGAAGTGAAGTGCAAAGGCCAAGGCTTCCAAGCTCTCAGCTGAGTTACCCTGGTATGGGTTTTGTGCCAGCAAAACCTCATCTTTTTGTGTCTGGGCTTGTTGGGGTACTCCCAGGGAAATGTGTCAGCTTCCAGCATGGTGTCTGCTCTGCCTTACATACAAAAACATGCGTGAAACAACTTGTCTTTAACCCTTTAAGACTGGTTTGAAGTGTTTAAAGGGGAAAAATAGCTCTGTGTGTTGGAGCAGGGTAAGAAGCTGGTTTCCATTTCTATGTTTGGGTGTCATGTAACAGGTTTTATTCCTGCATGGTTTCTTTCTTTTGTTGTTTCATTTGCCTGCTTCTTTGTTTTTCCACACCCCTCCTAGGCAAAGTCAGTAACATCATCAAAGTTACTGCTTTAAGTGACTTTGGTGCCAGTCAACTCCTCTCTGCATCTCAGGGTGTTTGTGAAGAGGTCCCATTTGGAGTTATAGGGTTACAAAGTGATGCTGAATGATTTGATCTTCAGTAGAAGACATAGCAGGCTGAAATAGAGACACCCTTTGACATGTTGGTTATTGCAAGGCCCTAGAAGAATGAAGTAACGAAAACTATTGCTGTGCTGCCTGACCAGAAAAAAAGCTCATCTCATTTGGCTGCTTAGAAGTTCTTAAGTCTATAAACAGAGAGCAGGCTGTAGGATTTAATTAGCTGCATGTCTTGAGAGCTATCCCAGGAGTTGAGATCATGAAACAGAGCCAAATGAACACAGTGCAGAGGAGCAGTGGCTCAGTGCTCTGGTGGTGCTTCTCAGACACTGCTGACCAATGCCACACTCACAGCAGTGTGGCACCACTGCTGCTGTTAGTTGCTTTTGCAGCACCTGGAGGCAAAAGCTCCATTGGGTCAAATACTGAGGAAGCAGGTAACAAACATGCAGGCCCTGGTCCAAAGACAATTTCCAGCTTCCCTGTCGGAGCTGCTTTTCAGGCCTTTTTTTTTTTCCCAGACCAGAGCAAATGAATGGATTAAATCATTGCTGTTACAGGACAGGGGTGCCTTATTTGTCTGCTTGCCCCAGTCCTTAAATACATAGTTTTCTCAGCTGCCCAGCTGCCTGGTCCCATTTTATTGCAGTCTCTCCTGTTGGCATTGCCAGCCTTCCCTTCACAGTGCCAGTCACACGTTAGGTAACTGCTTGCAAATGGCTGCCGTGGTCACCTCTTTTTACTTTCCACCCCAGCTGTTACGGAGTGTACAAACTGAAATGCAGAGGAACTGCACAGCTGCCATGCAAAGGCTGGAACTGGATGTTGAGATATCTGTTTTCATGTGCAGGGGTCCCAGAAAGGAACTTGCACCATCCCTGGTGGGGAATCATGTAGTACTGTGGCAGAAGGCAGTTGTGCATGGGAGCCCTGATGGCCCTGGGCACAACTGGCTGCCTGCACGTCTGTCCCACAATGTCTGGGGAATTCTGGCTGTCAACACCACTCCTCCTGTCACCCTGCTGACCCAGGGTAAGTCATGGTGTACACGTGGCACAGTTGGGGGGCTGCAGCTCTGCTGTATTTAAGCAGTGCATGATGTTCTCCTCGCCCTTTCAGGGCAGGATGTGCCATCGTGGCAGTGCCTGTGCAGGCTGTGCTGCTGCCCAGCAAACAGGGAAAACCCCAGCTCCTCCTAAGCACAGCACTGTGTCTCTAATGAGAGTGCTCAGCTGCCTGCAAGGTAGCACTCAATGACCTTCTGCAGGCTTAGCAGCCTCGAGAGTTAGTTCCCTAAGTTCAGATGTAGTATTGCAGTTGGAAGTCTGATTTTTCAGAATTACAGAGTTCAGCAGCTCAACTCACAGCTGAGTGCTTTGGGGGGACAGGCCCCTCCTGAGCAGCCAAGTGCAGGGTGAGGAACCTGCCCTCTCTCTTCCATTCATTTTTCTTGGCCCCAGGAGCAGCATAAAGTCTTACAGGCTAGTGAAGGGATAAGAAACAGTCCCACTGAAACAACCACCTTCCTTTCCCAGCCCTCCCCAGGCTGTAGCACTCGCTGCCTCTTCAGCTCCCAGACCCTCTTCTGATCTGACTATTTGCCTGACGTGCCCCAAGCCCCAGCAATCACAGTGCATCAGCACAGATGTATTGTTACACCCAGACACAAAGGGGCGAGAGTACATGCTGATGCGCCCCACTAATTCCAAGATGATACTCAAGGCATAACTTTATCAATAACTATCCATTTCACAGGGGTTGAATTACTTTCTTTTGATTTTTGTGATGCTAGAGAGCTTGAAAATTGCTATGTTTTGCTTAAAGCATAGCAGTGTTACACAGGAAAGATTCATGTCCTCCTACTGATGAGTGGCGGCTTGTAAATTTAATGGGCCACCACTGGAACATGTTCATGATTGAGAGGAAACCCTGTCTCAGAGCACTGGAGGCATTGTGTGAAGAAACCCCAAACTTCTGTAAAAACAACCTACAAGTTCTTTGGGAAGTAAAGTGTAAAGTAGATGTATCAGGGCTGGAGGCTGCGTGTTCAGAGCCTGTAGCTGCCCCTGCTGAATGTTAACCATCACAGCTGAGGTTGCTGCACGTAACAACATTGCAAGAGCAACAAGGCAACAACAACAACAACAAAAAAAAAATAAAGCCGCAGGCTTGGAGGCAAAGGGAAGCAGTAAGGGCAATTTCTAGTTCACCCCGCTCGCTGCATAACTCTCCCCAACCCACCCTGATCAAACATACATAATAGATACTTACATCCCATTTGATAGCGCTGATCCTGCGTCCCCTCGGTAATGTCTCGGCAGCAGGCTGCCAAGTAGGCACATCTGGATATAGTTAGTGTTAGACATTCCTCAGCCTTTCAGCGAAACCGAGGAAATCCTCGCCGAGCAGAGCGGCGCTCGGAGCCCTGCGCTGTGCTCCGCTGTCATTGCTGCTGCCAACGCTGCCCAGCGCCCGTCTCCGGCCGGGCAGGGCCGCGTGTGCCAGGGGGTCTGGGCCGAGGCGCTGGGACCCCTCCCTGCACACACTCACTCACTGGAGCGAGTGGAAGCAGCAGCAGCACCCGGGGAAGGAGCTGTGTCCACGTCCAAGAGCGGACACGTGACGGCAGCGGGAGCGCAGCGGGCTCGGGCAGCGCCCCGGCGGGGCCGAGGTGTCGAGGGATCGAATGCAGAGCCAGGCTGGGGACTTCCATCACTTCTGTAAAAAGGCACTTTTTCCCCCCCACCCCTGTAACTTTTTCACTAGGAAATATACTATTTTTTATTACTTTCTTCTTATTTTCATTCTACAATTTGCCTTTTTATATTTTTTTAATCCCCTTGTATTTACCTCTGCAAAGAACAAATTGAAAAATTGAGGTTGAGTTCAGCTCAGAAGTAAAATCCAGTTGGGGGTTGGTTTCTTTTTTTTCTAGTAGGGAAATGATGGGAGGAGGTGAGAGCTGAGAAGTACAAAGGCTGAAGACAGATTTGAGGGTTCCTCCCAAAACACTGAAAAAAACCCAATCCCTGTATTTTTTACTTTTTCATTTAATTTGAAATAGTTCAAAACAAAACATTTTTATTTGGAACCAAATCTACATTGCCATTGCTTCTGATCTGCCAGCTGTGTGCAGCCATAGCACTTCCAGTCCTTGTGGCTGTTTCTTTGTCTCTGCAGTATAAACAATGACCTTAATTCCTCTAACGGAGGCCAAGTGTCTGGAGAGTGCCCAGGCCACAGCCCCTCTAGAAAGCAAAGTTTTTTGCTTACAGTGAACTTGTCATAGAGGCACGTTTTTATCTACTTCCTTGTTTTCACAAACACCCGACTGTTTTTTAAACAGAATGTAAAAACTCTTTTTTAATCATCTTTGCTTTTTTGATGTATTTTTTATTTCAGCTCAGATGTTTTGCTTTCCTGAACACAATGTCATCGGGAAGAGCAGGTTGCTGATGAGCCACCCTCAGGCCACACTCAAGTGCTTCAGGCTGGGACCTTTCCTTGTGATCAGCAGCTGAGCCACTGCAGTTCCCTGAACAGCCATAAACGTTACTCAGGTTCATGCTTTCACCTGTGCCAACCCAAGGTACCGCTATCCTTTTTCTCTGCAGCAGCAGCCACAGGGTGTTTTTCATCCCTCCTCTGTAAGGAGGCAGATGATGTTCATGGAGGCAAAGAGCAGGTTAGTGTCTGCCTTTGCTCAGAGCGACTGGCTGTGGAGGGAGAGGGGACTGCTTCCCAAAACCATCAGGGACTCACAGCAGGTATTTCCGTCATGATCCCCCACCCAGGTTTTGGGGCTTACTACCCTTTTTGTTGGGGTGAGAGTGAAAGCAGAGGCTTTCATTGATGTGGCTTTATGGCTGCTGGGGCTTGGAGAGTCATGCAAGGAGCTTGGGAGGTGGAGGTGCTTCTATGTGGTGGTTGTCTCACCTGTGCCTTGTTCCCCGGGCACCAATGCATGACTGGTTTGTTCTGCTCACTCCCAGCAAAGGTGCCCTTGGTCTGTCCTGTGGTGGTCAGTCTGTTTTACAACATTGGGTCAGTGATCTTATTGACCCTCATCAATCAGTAGGTCAGCCCTGTTTACCCCAGGCTAATGTGTCCTTCCAGCTACTGTAGGGCAGAGCCCTGCTCTCTGTCACTCTATTCCTGCAGGCATCAAGCCATGCAGTTGGGAATACAGCTTTGTGGTAGACAAAGAAGGGCTGATCTAGTGATTTTCCAAGTGTTTGAGATTTAAGCGATTCAGGGTGAAATACAGCTCTGCTCAAGTTCATGGCAAAAGTAATTTCCCTGGATTCAGCTGTCAAGTCAGCCACTGGCTTCCTGTGCAAAGCCACTGGAGATTTTATGTCCAAGCTCCTTGGCTCCCCACCTACAGGGCAGGCAGCCTTGGGAGAAAGCTCAGTAAGTAGCAAGGCACTTGGGATTACAGTAATGCTGTGCCCTTGAAGGAGTCCCATGTATCTTAACAGCACTGAAAGGAACATAGGGAGCTCTGCAAGGTGTGGGACAAACCTCCCCTTCTGGCCATGTTTGCTGAAAAAGGCTCATCAAAGTAGTAACTGGAAGCTGATCAAACATGATGGCTTGGTTTGCTTTCAGCTTGAAATTAGAGCCATCACCTTGCAGGTGGGGCACCAGCCTTGGGATGTCAGTAAAAATGTATGACTTTGGGCAGGACCCTACTGTGCATCCAGACCCTTAAGCTGGATGTTCCTCTGAGAGCTGGTGATCACCAACGAGGCCAGAACTTTAGTGAATCCTGTTCTTAAACTGCACTAAGTGTTTAGTGAAAGTCTCTGAGGCCTTTTTCATCAAAAGTATGTATTTATTTATATAGAAGAGTAGAGAAAAAATCATCAAAAGTATATATTTATTTATATAAAAGAATAGAGAAAAAATATACCAGTGTTTTCTTTCTATAAAAGACAATTACTTGGAGGTTAAATGCCCTAGGCCCAAGTATACATGACATTGCAGTCCATAGCTGTAGATGGCTGATCCAGATCTGATGCTGAATGTCATGGGAATTTGGAATTAGAACGTTAGCAAATGATTTCCCACTGACAACGAAGAGACTTTAACCACGTCCTACAGGTTTCTGTTAGAGATGTATGGCCAGATCCCTTCAGTGGCTTTAAAATTCAATCCAGAGAAGAAAAAAATAACCCTTGTCTGGTGTAAAGCTGAGACTCTCACCTATGTCATGCTCACACTCCAATACGTGGGTTAGACTCCAGAAACCCTCTTGACTCCCATTCTAGTACCTCCTCGGTTCAAGGTGTACAATACCAGAGGTTTGCAGCTACATCAGAATTTTCAGTTGAATTAAATCATCAATTTAAGTGAATTTGAGGCTCTTCCTTGCTGTACATGCTCACTTTTGGTTTCAGAGTCTGTGGGCAGCTGCTGGGGGGTGACTTGGAGGTGGTTCATTTTGGAATAGCAGATGGGAGGTGACATGGTGACCCAGGCAGCAGGACAGCTTCTCAATGCCACACCTGGTTTTGAAATGAATGGTGAAATAAACAGGGATTGTCCTTGGAGATGATTTTGTATCAGGGTATACTGACAGGTTTGCTTCTATCAGATGCCTCATGTCAAAGTATATCTGGTGAGCGTTTTAGCTTTTATTCTCTTCTTTGTTATCATCTGTTTGAACACTGTACCTCAGCTATGCCAAAACAAATCATTCAAATTCTCCTTTGGATGGATCTTTTATTCCTTCTGGCAAACTGAAGGGAGCCTCCCCTCCTTCAAGTCTGAAATAAGGTTGAAACTACAAAAACAATATGCACCACAAAAAAAGCCCTCTTAGAACCCTTCCTCTAAGTGCATTTTGGCCTGTTTATTTCCTGTCTTATGTTTTATCTATTTCAATTTTTATATGCAATTGATTAGCATCTTTATTTGCCTTGAATATTGTGTTTGATTCTGAACCACCACCACCCCTGAAAATAATAGGTTTTTTCCCCCCAGACCTATCTCAGTATACAGAGCAGAGCCGTTATGGGATAAGGCCAAATTCTCCAGCAGCAGCACTGCCCATGGCTTATCTCCCACACTAGACATGAGCTAATCGGTATAAATAGTAGTAAAGGAGTGTTGTTTGCATGTCTGGCATCTGAGTAGGTGCAGTATGTGTGCAGCTAACGTTGCCCAGGCAGGGAAGAAAGCAGGAGTGTTCTCCCATTCCAAGTGTGCTTGCCAGCCCTGGGTGGCAGCACCAGGGTGTTTATTCCAGCCGCTAGTCTGACCCAGCACTGAGTGCCAGGTGTGTCAGGGAGTATCCCCAACATCTCGCTCTCTTCAGTTCCGCTCACTGCATTGCTGTCCAAGGTAAAGACATGCCTCTAATTCCTTCAACAGATCTCTGTTAAGGGTTTTTTCTTTGTGAGTGCTTCTTCCCTCCCTGCGTGATACAAGTTCCCTTACCTTCACAGAATAGTGTAAAACCACTGAAAAATCTTCTAGGCAAACCAGAAGTACACTCAGAGTCAAGCTCCAGCCAAATGCCAAATCAATGCAAATGACATCGTGTGCTCAATTATCCAATTAACCTATTTCATTCTAAGGCCTTGTGAAAATTGTTTCTGTTTGTCCAGGTAACACTAACAAAAGCTACTCTTGTAGCAGGAAAGATTCCACTTGAGACCAGAATTGAGTTTTCATTGCACCTGATGATGATGACTGATCATGGAAAAGGAGGTAAGAAACAGCCACTGCTATGGTCCTAAACCATGCCATGTGCTTAAAACAATTCCACCATGGAATATCCCTGGAAAACACTTTTCCTTCAAGTCTCTGCAATGAAGGCACCTGTGAATGCTGTTAAAGATGATGATATTCCAGAAAGTTTGCCAGAGGCACCAGCACTTAATAGCACTTTTGAGAAGGAATCTGTGAGTAAGACGAAATACACATGCCAGTTGCTGGCAGAGAAAGAAAATGCACATCGCTTGCATTCAGAAAAAAGTGTTCATGCTTAGTCCTCTTTAAAACAGTAATAGCAACATAAAGATTTTCTGGACTTGAAGCAGATGCTGAATAATAAGACTTTCTCATTTTGAACATTAATGGCTACTACAAAAACTAGTAATTCTCACTACTCAGTGGCTGCCTTCTAACTGTATGTGAAAGTTGTGTACATGAATAGCTATTCTGAGAGGTTAGAAAAATTATTACAAATAAGACAGCAGGCTATGCATAGGACCTTTGTTCCTTAAAAAAATTTAATTTTTGCAAAATCAAGAGCAAACCCTCTTGAAGTAATTTTTTGGTTTCTGATTTTTAAAATTTTTTAAAATACCATTTGGCAGGTGGGTTGCTGCCAAACAGGTCTCCAGCTGGGATCTGGCAGGAAAGCTAAATGCTTTGAGGTGTGGTTAACTAAGATCAGAATCACTGTGCTGGTCCCAAAAGCAAAACAGTCAGAGAGGTAATTGCTTCATTTTGGGAAGAGCACTGGTACTACTGGAAGGGAAAGGGCAGGATGTGAACCAGGAATGGAGGAGATGACACTACAATGGCACTGACAAAAGCCACAGACTTTGTAGAGATGGTGCCTGCATGAAGTCCTGCTTCCTTTGCAGCATGCACATCTCTGGTTAGCTTGTGCTCACAGCAGAAGCTGAGGGACTGGCTCCAGCCCCAGGAGCTCGATCTGGGCCCACACCTGAATGTGAGACTGCATTCCTTCTTACTGAATTACAGCTTTCACTCCACAAAAGGATTAAGATGTGAGATGTGGTTTAAAAGGCCATCAGGGCTTGACTGAAAGCTGATCCAGGAATGCCAGCAGCCTGATATTTGCATGTGCACACAGGTTTTATGTGGGCAGCCAGAGCCCCCTCAGCATCTGAAATAATATCCACAGCCCACTGGCTATTCCCAGATTGGAAGGGTAAAAAGGGATAGAATTAATGGAAAAGGATTAGTTAAAACTTATCAGGAAAGCATTGGGAATATGTCAAAGGTAATCAAGCTGCTGTTGTGCTTCATGGGAACCATGTCATGCTAGACACTTGCTGCTCTGTGCTTTGTTATGGGCAAGGACTGCTCTGTTGCAGTCTGCATCAGCCATACCTGGAGACATTCACCTTCTCCCACGGGAACTGAAAGCAGGAGTCAGCCCTGGGGTTTGGGAGACTTGTCTCTTAATCCATTTTTACCCTAAAAATCAGTGCAGGTAAATCCAGGTACAGCAGCTGATGTTCAACTGTCACACAGTGACAACAGCACCAGGGAAAGGCTCTGTGCAGATCCTGTTGCCTGTGGGGCAGGGCAGTGTGACCTGCGCCCTCAGAGAGCTCAGCAGGCCGAGGGTGGGACGGTAAGAAGTGAGTGAAGGCACGAGCAGCCACCTGGTCAGGGGCAATTGCTCAGCTCTGTGGGATCAGGATGGCACTTGATGCTGTAAGGCACCTCAGAGCAGCAGTTCCAATCCATGCTCCACTGATGACTTGCTGACTAGGATACTGTTTTCCTTCCAGCACTTTTTGCTTTTTATAGCTGCAGGCTCCCTCAGGCTGGTAGGCAAGAGCTAAGCACGATGTAGTCAATATAGTACTATCCACCACAGAACAGAAGGAGTTGAGAATCATTGTCTGAGTTTAAGTTTGTCCATATTGCTTGTTCAGTGCCTGCAATTTGTTCTGCAGCAGCAACCTTGTGCCCTGTGGAAGATTGTGGCTGTTCCAGCTAGAAGGGAAACTTCAGGTGGTGAGAAATGAGAAGGAGCTATAATAGAGCAGGGCACGTCAGATGCATTTGCCACAGGTATTCTTCAAACAGAGAAGGAAAATAATACAAAATTGACTTTTTCTTATTTTCCCCTCTGTCTTTACTTGATGATATGCGTGCGGGCATAAATGTCTTCAATATAAAAAAATATATTGCAGCTCTCCAAGTGATGGCCCTGAGACACAGCCTGAGAAGCACTGGCATTGTCTGTTTCCCACAGAAATCCTCTGAGATGCCTTGCTTGCTTTTCTCCCCACTTACCCCTGGATCTCTCTGGCTGCTTCCCTGTGACAGTCCTGAAGGAAGTTACCTTCCCTTCCCTCAGTTCTGAAGGAAGTCAGGCTGAAAACCTCTCTCACGAGTTCACAGGAAGGTAGTGCTGACTTCTGCAACACTGTGAAATAAGGAACATAAGAGGTCTGTGCTGGCTTCAGTGAGCACAGAACCTCACTCCTGGACATTCCAATCTCAATGGAAACCTGTGGTGATTTTCAGGACTTCACATTCCCAGACACTGGCAGCAGTTTCATACACTAGCTAAAGCAGGAAAGCCCTTAGCAATGGCACTGCCCTTTGGGCTCTAGGAGCAGTCCTCATTGTAATGGACACCCAAGAGCTCCTCAGCCAAGCTGATGAGACCGTTTTCTTCCAGGGCTGCAATCAGCCGTGCTATTGTGGCCTTCTTCCCCTCTGACTCGATAAACTTGAGAAGCATCTGGTAGGCTTGTTCATACAGTCCCTCTCGTTCATACTCGAGGGTCAGGTTATCAATGACAGGATCACGCAGGGCCCGGCAGCTCTTCTGCAAGGAGCGACCCACTTGCTTCCACTTCCTGGACACGAGCTTGGCAAATTTCTGGTGGTCGTCTGGTGTGATTTTTCTGTTGTCTGAAAGGGACAGAGGGCAGGTAAAACACAAGAGGTGTCACGGCTGATGTGATGCAGCTTGGACCAGTCCAAAGTTTGGTCAATATTCTGTGGAGCAGGGAATCTGTTCAGTGTCCACAGCACATTATTAAACTGCTGCGAAGCTGCTCTGCTTGTCCTCTGGTGTTGCAGCACCAGGGCAGCACTATGAGACTGGGGCAGATATGCAAAGGCAGTGAAGCTAAAGGGATTGCCCTGCTGTGAGCAGTTCCCCCACCATGGCAAAGAGACAACCAGCAGGATTAAGCCTCACTGCTTGCTGTCTCCCAGCTCACTGTGCATAAGCTGGACACTTCTGTTCTCCACGCAGTCTGCCAGCCCCTGGTCTGGTTCCTCAGGTTGCAAACTGTAGCACATGGTGACACAAGTACCTGCTCACAGCCATGTGTCCTGGCACATCTGAGCTCCCTGCTTTGCTCATAGTTTCCTATTGAAATCCTCCCACAACATCAGTTTGCTCCTACCCTGCAAACTTGGCAATGCCTTTTTTGCTTTTCTTTTTTCTCCCCCAGGACTGTACTGTGGTTTGCCAGAGCTCTTTTGTTTCTGATGGACATTCTCTTCATTTGTTTTAGCCTCTCAAAAACAACTTGGTAAGGCCAAGTCCCGTGTTCCCTACCTAAGCATCTGCAAAATACTGAAACCATACAGAGCTCTCTCCTTGGCTGTTTAGCACTGGAGACTGTACACAGCTTAAGCATGCTCAGAAACGATCCAGCTGATCTCAAGCTACCATTGCTATGTGAGACTGTCTGAAAGCTCTCTGCAGGGACAGACCCCAAAGGCAGCTGCTGTACTGCAGGGAGCCTGCACAAATCAGTCCTGTCTAAAAGCACGGCTGAGGGTGTCCACAGTAATCTCCACAGTCTAATCCAACCTATGCTATTAAGTCACCTCAACCAGTGACATGGAGGAAGAGAAAAATACTCTGTATTCTTCCTTTCAGTATCAATTTTAACATGTGAGGAATCTAAAAGGGACAGAGACTCTGAAGCATCTGGTTCTGTGCCACCCAAGAAAAGAAATCAGGTTGAGGCCTGACCTGAAGCTCTATGACAGTATCTTAGGACTACTGTAATTCCTTCTTATGGGATGCTGGGAAATCCTTGATTTATCTGAGGTAGACCCCCAATATGTAGTCATGTCAGTCCTCCCTCTTGGGCTGTGAGACAAGGAAGACCAAGGGTTCTCTTGCTTAGTTCTGACTACTCACCAAACTGCTGTCCCTGAAAGATGAAGGTGACTGGTGGGGGAAGGGAACTGCCTTGAGAAGGGTGAGGCAGAGATGGGGACTTCAGAGGTGCAAAGTCTTTTACAGCTATGTTGTTGTTGAAGCTCTGGTGAAGAGTCAGGTTCTTGAGGTGTTCCTCCAGCTCGGTGATTTCCTCATCCCGCAGGCGGTCAGGCTGGAATGCAAACACCATCAGTGACCTGTGCCAGGGTCGCCTTCATGCAAAGCTCTGGATGCTTAGCAGGAAGGTGCAGCTTAAGATGATGGTGTCAAGAGAGGAACAATGAGATCGCTATAGCGTGAGCTGTAAACCAGCTGAATGAGAGAGTCTAATGGAGCTCTGGCTGTAAATGTGTGACTTTGAATCTGTAATATGATATAAAATAGGCAATCTCCCCCTCCTGGGTTTCTCCCATGCAGTGCTTACAAGTTGCACAAAACTGCTACCAGCCTTTGCAAGAATTAGGGTGCACTACAGGCAGCAAGGGTTCTCCAAACTCCATATGAGGTTCAGACCCACAGAAAAGGATGCCCTGATCCAATGGCTCATAGCCACCAAAGCAGGCAACTCCTGTTACCACCTTCTCTCTGCCCCTCTGTTCCTTAAGGTTTGTTGTTCCTGAGTCCTTGCCAAGCCAGTTTTTCACACTAACCAAGAGAAAACTAGTCTGACCTCCAAAAAGCAGGTAATGGGAAAAGAATTAAAGAAAGCAAAGTACATGGCAAGAGTCAAACCTGGCAAGTACTCTGACTCAGTTAGAGCTAAACACTAGTTTATCTCATGTATAGCAGGTACCCAGCACTGCCCTCGGCCGCTGATGGCTGTGCCCCAGTGTCATCTTTCTGACTGTGGCCAGGTTAGGCGGGGTCAGACTGAGACACTTTTGGGGAACTGAGAATAAGCCCATCTCTTTTGTCCAGTCAGCTAGTTCAGCGGAGGGAGGGAGCAACAAGCCAAAGTTGTCAGGGTATGGGATAACACATGTTGTTTGCTCCAGGGATAAAAGATTTGAGTCTTGTTCTTTGCGCTTGCAGAAAAGCAGCCTGCCAAAACATGCTCTTGTGCCTAGTCTTCCTGAGTTCATGGTGACTGCCTATTTCTCAGGACCTTCTAGAGGAATCAGAGCTATAGTTCCAGGCAGAAAAAAAAAGAGGAAGGGAGGAAGGTGGTGAGTTTAATCATGTCAAGTGCCTTGGTTTTGTGGTGAGATGACAAGATCTCACTGTTCTTGCAAGCAGGATTAGAGTGCCATTGCCAAAGTGTGCCATGTTGCCCCTGAGAGACTTTGCCATCAGAAGGGCAGCCCACTCCTGCTGGAAACAGATTCCGTGTGTCCCCCCTCTGTCACAAGTTGTTGGTGTAATGTGCAGTGTTTGCACTCATTTCTAGGTGCAGTTGCCGTTGCAACTCTTGGAGTAGGTGGTGTGAGAGGCAGGGGAGAAGGTGTGGAGCAGCAATGATTCCACGCAGGACTGCTGTCCTCTCTGACCCCCTTACAGCTGTACCAAGGCACAACTGTGCTCTCAGCTGCACTGTCTAGAATTTATCATCTTAGTGGGGATAACAGCCATGCTAATTGTCATACACAGAAACCACAGAGATTTAGCAGGATGTCTGTAGGTTGCTTTAGATAACATTTTTGCCCTTCTGGAAAAGTGTACAGCTCTTTTCTGGGGAAGGGCAGAGCTGTTTCTCCACATTACAGTTGAGAACTGAAAGAAGAAGTTTGTCAACCCAACATGCTGCATCAGAACAATATTTGCACCCGCTTTCCCAAGCCCTGTGCCACCACTGGTCATTTCTGCCTGGCCTCCCTCGCCCCCATTCACCTTTTCTCTGAAGATGCACTCCAGACAACGATCCTCATCCCTCAGCATTTTGTCAAGGTGCTCACTGCCAGCCTTTAGCTGCATTTCAAGAGGCACCATGGTCATGGCCAAAGAGAGCTGGAGGTGACTCTGGAGGGACTTCTGGAGTGCTCCTTCCCGGTAACTCTGCAGGAAGCGGCGGCAGTTCTCCCGCTTGCAGAACTTGAGCTGGACTATCAGGTGTGGGTGGCTGCAGTGCACTTTGAGCATGTCCACACCATTCATGCTGCCTGTGGAGTCTGGCAGGGAGAAGTGAGCACAGTCACTATCCAGGCATGAGAAAGCTCATCCAGACCCACTCCCATCCACCATCAAGCCTGCAAAGGAGTAGCTTTTGAATTCTCTTTGTGACAAAGTTCTCTGGGATGAAAAACCCATATGTAAAACCAAGAGGGAAGGATTAAGTTTTTACTACCCTGCCACCATTGATGTCCATGAAGTATGATGTCCAACTGGAGATGTATGGAACTACATCCCAGGTAATTATAGCAACACTGTTTATCAGGGGAAGTTTTAAATCTGAGATTGCACTTCCAGGGCTGAGATGGTTATGCTAAATTGGTACCACAGGAAAGTTTTACCGATAAAAGCTCAGTTCAGCTCCGTGCTCAGTCAGTCTTCAGTCCTTGTGACTGGAGTTTTATGCAGTGATGCAGGTCCTTGAAAGAGACCCCTTGTTTCCTCTCCAGCTTACCTAGAGGTAACTCTGGCTGACTCTGAGCCTTCAACACATCTCAGAAACAGTGAATGATGGTGCCAGCCACAAGATTTAAGCTGCATGAGATTGGGCCTTGACTTGTTAAGGTCTTTTGCACAGAGGATTAAGTCACAGTAAAGTATTAGCAAGGAGAAGCCAGGGATGTACCCTCTTACATCAGTGTAGGAGGAGCAGGAACAATGTGGACAACAGAAATTTGTCAGGCCCCTTCACTCTTCCTTTTCCCAGCAAAATTTAATTTTAATTAGCTGTGCACATTGATCTTGTCTCCACAAGGATTTTATATGTTGATGATGACAGCTCTAAGTATGTGTTTTTCTTGTTTTTGCAGCAGAGGCCCATGGGAGGCTGCTGTACTGCTTCCGGACCTGACTTAACCTCTAGGCCTGTCATTACACAGGGCTGTATGGAGGCACCAGCTCAGACAGGCACTAATCAGGTATTTCTAAACCACATGTCATGGCATGGAGGAGAATCCCAAGGCAAGGACAATTCCATGCTTGGAGGACAAATGCGTGCCCCACATCAGGCAGGACAAATGAGCTGGCATTTAAAATATGGCATCTAACAGTGACTTTTCAGGTTTACTGAGTCCTGGTTGCATCAGAAAGTCTAGTTTGGACCAGATGCGTAACTGGGACATGGAGCATTTTAATTCATTATGGATGACCAGAAGTGTCTTTTTATCTCTTCCTTCATGCTTTTTTTTGTGAGTCCTTATTAAACAAAAGCTGCCATAATAGGGTGAGAGGGCTGGGGATGAAAAGCTGCACAGACATGGAAACCTTTATGAATAGTGTACAAAACAGCTGTAAAGCTACCTCAAAATACAGGACTTGGCATGCATTTCTTCATGAAACCTCAGATAGCTTCAGATTTCATGTCCTTTTCAGGTCTGAATAAGCATGGTAGGATTTCAGTTTTGTAAGCTTTCCTTTTAATGTGTGAGCACATTCACATTCCAGTGCCACAAAGCAGGCATAAATCAAGCCTAACTGGACAACTGTCAGGCTTCCTGCTGTTTGCCATCTTTGGATCAAGCTGCACGACAAGCAGGCCTGTATTGGATAAAGCAGCTGATGTGGCTAGAGTTGTGATTGCCAGAAGAAATTACATAATAATTACACAAGCCCAATTAAACAATATAGACTCAGCTGTGTGACAGGTAAAGATCACCATGAGAGTCATTCTAGGCAAGTATGATAAACTCTTCAAATTACTACTATCCTGCAGTGTGCTTGGTGCAAGGGTGGATAGAGAAACGTATAGTTTTATCACCACTTGCATCTCAAGGCTTTTTTTTAGGCAAATAGGGTTACGTACACTTGAAGTTCATGTAAGTGTGCCTGTTTATATCAGAAAATAATTTATATTGGCTATCACTTAAAAATCAGCTTCTCCAAGCAGAGATCATGTTTCTGTAGTGGTACAAGGACAGAAATTAATTTGTCTTTCATTGCAATTGCAATCTTTCCCCCTCTTACCTAAATGGGTTTGAGCAAAGATTCATAAAGTAGGATAATTCATAGGATAGTTCAAGTTGGAAGGAAGCCCAAGCAGTGTCCAAGCTCCCATGCAAAGCAGGGTCAGCTCTGAAGTCAGAACAAGTTGCTCAGGGCTTTATCCAGTCCTGTTTTGAAAGCCAAGGATGGAGAATACATGGTCACTACTCTGGGCAAATGCCTGACTGTCTTCATGGGGAAGATGTCCTTCTGTCTGGTGTCTCCCTCTCATTTCAATGTCTGCCTGTTGGCTTTCATTCCCCATGCACCACTATGAAGAGCATGGCTCCATCTCCCCCTCTCCACAGGTATAAGCAGGCCATTTGGTAGGTTTCCTGATGCCTTCTATTCCCCAGGCTGAACAGGTCCAACTCCCTCAGCCTCTCCTCACAGGACAAGTGCTCCAGCCCCCAACCATCTTGGTGAGCCTCTGCTGAACTTGTTCCACTTTGTTGTCTTTCCTAAACAGAGTGAGGAAGAGCTTTCCTGTGAATGTGAGATTAAAGAAAGGCACTGGGTGAAGAGACCAGGCAGCAGACCAAGATAAGAGAGAGGACAGATACCTGCCAATGCCAGCTTCAGTGCCATGAACACATTGGGCTTCTTCGAGGAGCTTTCATAGAGAGATGGTAGAACGATGGTCTTGCACGTCGACTGGAGGAAGAGGTAAGCGCTACCGACACACGGAGTGGAGCTGCCTGCCATCTTCAGCACCCTACAAAATCACACAGGCAAGCTGAGAGACCATGGGGGAAATGGCCTGACGCCAGGGGAGCGCTTACAGCAAACACTAAGCCACAAGCATGACAGAATTATGGGGATTTACCCTTATTTCTTAGAGGACTTCTCATGTTAAAGCAAGTGTGACCTTTGAGGAGTTTACTGTTAGTCTGTGAAGCACAGCACAGTGGGACATGGTGTCCCAAAACTAGAAGCTCACAAAGCTCTACTTTCATTTTCCATTGGAGTCCATTCATTTTATAGTCCAAATATACTACAAAGCAAAGAGTTTCAGTTCTCGTGCTTCTGACTGACCAGCCAAGCTGACAAAGCCTGAAGATGCATAGCTGAGGTGCTCCAGGAGTCCTGGTTCTGGCACTTTACCATGGACTGAAGCCCTCTTGCAGGCAGAAGGGGCATTTTGCCCCAGGTCCCAGCCCCCTGGTTGTCTTCAGTGAAGGATATGTTACAGAGCCCAGAGCTCTTGTAGCAGGACACTCTACACAGACAGGACAAGGGTGAATGGTTTTAAACTAAATGATGGTAGATTTAGACTAGATCTAAGGAAGACCTTTTTTACAATGAGGGTGGTGAAACACTGGCAAAGGTTGCCCAGAGGGGTAGTGGATGCGTCATCCCTGAAAATACTCAAGGTCAGGCTGGACGGGGCTCTGAGCAAACTGGTGTAGTTGAAGATGTCCCTGCCCTTTACAGACTATGCCGAGAACGGTCCCTTCGAAACCAAACCACCCCGTAATTCCGTGACTCCAGGCTACTCCCCTGCTGTGCTTAGGCCCGCTGCTGTCGTGCCCCCGCAGTGCTATCCCAGCAGGGGAACTCTCCCTCTGAGCCCCCCTCGGGGCCGGGGGAACCCCCGCACTTGTGGGGTGCTTTAAAAAAACAGCCCCGGGCAGTAAGTCAGTTTGCCAGCAGCGTTGTTGCCCTTTTGCCTACGTCTGTCAGGCGCCGGGCTGCTGCTGCTCCGTTCCCGGAGCGGCCTCGCCGGGAGGGAGGGGGCTGTCCCGGGGGAAAAGCGCCGGAGCAGCCGCGGTGCCCCTNCGGCCCGGCACTTCCGCCCCGCGCGGCGCCGCCCGCACTGCCGGGCCCGCCGGAGCCGCGCTCGGCTCGGGCTGCGGGCGGGGGACGGGAAGGAGGAAGTTATCCCAGAGCCGGGGCATGGCCCGCGGCACCGCGCTTCCCTGCAGTCCCTTCTGCCCGCCCGGGGCTGCCCCGAGCCGGGGCCAGCGCACCCGGGAGCCCCGGCCGGGCCTCGGTCACTTGGTCATCGTGTCGGTGAGGATGTAACACCAGTCAGAAACACTGTTCACTGGGCTCAGAGCTGCCCAGCGGCTGCACCGCGGGTATGTCCCCGGCCCACCAGGGACAAGAGGCAGGTGGGATGTGCGCATCCCTGAGAGCCTGGGCTGACACACGGTGGGCACTGCTCAGCTCTCCCCGCGCTGCTAATAATGGGAGCTCGACAGGTAGAGAGAATAAAGTCGCTTTTCCCGAGTCCATGAGAGATTCCGTGCTATGGGGAGCATTACTCACTCATGTCATGTAAACATTTTCTCCTTGAAGCTAATCTGTTTGCTGTATATTGTGGGGGTAAAAAATAAGAGGGTAGATGAGACCTGAGTTTCTCCTCTGCTAACCCTTGCTGCATGCGTGCTGCTTTCAGGGAGCATCCCCTGGGGCAAAATCATGAGCACTTGGAGTTTCATCCTGTTTTTTCCAACGTGGTAAATTAAGTTAGCCTGAGCCCACTGTCCTCACTGGGGTGGGCTCTGAAGGGTTGTCCAGGCCATCCTGCAGAGCTCACAGACCATGAACTCTGCTTCTGGCCGACCCAAACCCATTTGGCTACTTTAACAGTATTAACTTTGCCTTTCTGCCTCACTTCCTGTGCCCAGGCCATGCTCTTCAGCTTTCCAAAACAGTCACCACAGCTAAAAACACACTCTTGCTGTCTAAGAGATTCAGGGTCTTCTTAATGGCTCCAAAGGCTTCAAAGAAGTCCTAAGACAAAAGTAGCTGAACATGTGAGATCCCATGTAAGGCCTTTGCCTGGCTTAACATTTTAGCAAGTGTGTATCAGAGGCAATATTAAAAGCAGCTAAAAGTAGAAAAGCAGGGTCCGAGCTGTCAAGGTGATTGTCAGAGAAAATGCTGAGTTTCCAGGAAGGAAGCAGGACGGTGTCACTTGGCTGGTCTAGCCCAGCTGGGTGGGAAGGGGCTGATACGATGGTAGATAAGATAGTATAGCTGCTGTGCTGCTCACACTCAAAATAACCAGTCACACTTCAAAGCAGCACATTCTAGAAAAATGTGCGGTTGTGTTCCTCTTTGTGTTACCCTTTTTGCATTTTTGCTCCATAGTTGCTTTGTGGTTTTCAACTTGTATCCTACTTTCAGGATATCTGGATGCCCAGGTTTTCCTTTACATGAGATCTGTGATGCTGAGATAATGCTGTGACTCCAGAAACTGGGGCTTCCTAAGCAAGAGGGCATGCCTTGAAATTCAGAGAGAGATTATGAGCCTTGGCCCATGCTCCAGTGCTGGCCTAGAAAGGGGAACGTTTGCTTTTAAAAATCCCTTGCTTGCAGAGGGAGGGCTCAAAAATTATATCATGGTGGTGGGGTTTTTTTGTGCAGAAATCTAGAAGATGGGTACAACACATTTTGGAAGAAGATGAATATAAAAGGTCTGATGGTCTGAACCTCAGCCTTCTTTCCAGGTGCTTATTTTTCTGCATTATGGTTCACAGGAAAGGTCAATTGAAATATGCTTTTCCCCTGTTATGTCAGACATGTATAAATGCAGTTTCTGCAAACTGAGAGTCACAGTCATAAAATGTTTTTTTTCCAAACTGTAGATCTCATCACAGGCAAGGACCACTGTCACTAAGCTGCTGATTTCTACTCTAGGCCTTGTGTTGCACTATCAGTACAAAATGGATATGTGGGGCTGTTTTCTGTTCAGAGCTTCTGCTTGCAAAGAGGTTTTTTCCCTCACAGTTTGAGAAATCTGTCTCAGCTTTTTGAATACCAGTGCAGCAGTACTAGAAAATTCCCTTGCATTTTTATTACTCAGAGTAGCAAAACCTCACTATAGAGAAAAAGACTTTCCCCCCCCCCGCAAAGCTTTGATCTGATATCTTGAACTCTTGAAAAGTATCACTCAGCTTCTTAGGATTGATCAAAGAAAAGTGTGTAAGACAACTGGCCAGCAGATTTTCCTGACTTTTTATGTTCAAATTAAAAGTTTGCTAAAATTTCAAGTTTGAATTTTTTTCTTTTTCCTCCTCTGTAGTCCAGTTGCATTGGTTATTTGTTAAATAAATCCTAATGTGTGTCTGTGTCTCTTTGCTGTTGTTTTGTTTTTCCCTAGAGGTACTCTTGAGAATTAATTGCAGTTTGGGAAGTTTGTCCTATGTTTAAACCTGACTGAATCAGCCAAGTGTCTGCTTCAGTTCAAAAACCATGGAACTGCCTGTCAGAGGAAATCTTTGTCCAAATATTCTCTTATCTTTCTCTTGGAGATAGATCCATGGTCTCCCAGGTGTGCAGACAATGGGCTGCAGCTGTTCCTTCCAGCTCTGTCTGGCACTTCACAGAGATCAGGTAAGAGGCATGTCTTTCTGTGTCTGAGCATCTTTGCAGGAAAAACCAGATCATTGTTTCCAGTGCATGTCAGGCATTTACACCACTGCACTATGACATTGTTGACATTGTGACTTGCAGGTGTGATGATGTTATCTTGCATGACTAGCACCAGCTTATATAATAGAGAAAATTGTGTTGCATGCTGAGTGTTCTCAGTTGCTGATGATGATTTGGGCTTTAGGGGAAGTGTTACATTCTATACAGTGTTCTAAGTTGTCCTTTGAAAATGGCAAGAGAAAAGTTACTGAATTGTTATCCTTATCCTGGCATTTATCTAATGGGTTTTCCTGGTGACTAATTTTTCTCACCTCCTGAATCCTTTAGTGTTTGGCCTTAAGGGACTCTGCAGGCCTCAGGTGAGAAGAACTATGTTTCATTTTTTAGGTGGAATGCCAAGCTTAGGCTTTGCAAGTTTTTGCTAAGGACCTCTGGAAAATTTAATTTTGATTTTACATTTTATTATGTTATTTGAAGTGCAGTTTCTGAGTTGAAATGATCCTGACATTAAGACACACTGTGAGCATGTATTTAGAGCTACCTAAAGCATTAATAATAAAAGCATTTTGGATTCTATATGCAGCTGTTTTTAGCACCCTCTCTTTTCACCCAAGAGACAAATAATTTCTGTCCACAAATAGTATAGGGTCTGTAGCAAACCCAGCTTTTTTGACAGCCCTGAATCCTGGACAGCCTTTGTTCATCTGTGACAGCCAAAGTTTAGGACAAGGAAATTCCAAAATAACAATTCAGAGGCCTTCACAAACCTGGCATTGCTGTACCTGGGCATCCCACAGACTCTGGGCAGGTGGGTCCCCTGCGGTGACTTGCTCACCTCCCAGCACAAGGTGCACAGCACGTGTTCCCTTTGCATGACGCTGCGTATTTATTCACAGCTCTGCGAGATTGGCTGCAGTGCATTTTCATTCTGTGTATTGTTCTCTGGGGCTGATGATGCCATCGCATTGTGCTGAGTTTTTAAGAGTGCGAGCAGCACTGCTGATGTGACTCCCTGGATGCCTCCTTTCCACTGGCCTGGGATAAAATTGGGTGGTTCATTCCCTGCTGGACGCGGGTGCGTGCAGGGAGGCAGGAACACTGACAGCAATGGGTTTAGTGGAGCTGGGACACTGAAAAAACTATGCAGGATTCACCCAGCTCTCTGGTGATGGATGGATACTCCAGCAATGTCCCAGCCTTCCTAACGAAACTCTGGACGCTGGTGGAAGATCCTGAAACAAACCATCTCATCTGCTGGAGTTCTGTAAGTACAGTGAATATCAGGTGTCTCTAATGCCTGCAACACCATGGAAAACGCAGGTGTGAGGCGCAGGCCTGGCTGCAAAGGTGCTGCCCAGCTCACTGGGAGAGTGCAAGGACTGGGAGTGCAATATGGGCCCTTTTGGATATATTTGCTATCATTTGACTGCAATATTGTGGCTTTGCTGTTTCAAAGGGGCAAGTGGTTTGGGAGTGTTTTGATAATAATACTTACACATTTCACTTGAAATATTTTAAAAGGTGTCTAATGTTCTAATTCTAAAAATTCCAGACTCTTTGAGAGAGAAGTTTTTCACCTTGTTTGAATCTGCAGCTCCCTAAAATTGTCTAGAGAAGGTGCAAAGACCTTAAAAATGCTGTTTGTATTGTTTCACATGTGTTTCCCAGCAGCCTTTCACAAATGTCTTGGGAGAAGGCAGAAGATAAATAGCATTCAGATCTCAGACTCCATCCTAGAGCTTAAACAGATCTCAGACTGGCACCCTAAATAACTCATTTTGGAAGAGCTTTACTTGATTTTTCAATGAGTCTGTTGATGATCATGGTGATATATGTGTATGTATTGTCTGGACAACTTCAGAGGGATAAATTGCTTTTCTTTGGCTTCTTATTTGTCTCTGAGACATTAATATACTGAGTGCAATCACAGAATTAAAATGATTTATTTGTCCCTTTCGTACAAGCATTTTGATAGCACCTTGTGCTTTTGACCTGGCTGAGATTTGCTACAAATAACTTGATCTGTTTTCAGCATGGAGTTATCAGATAAACTGTGTGCATAAACTTGTTCTCCAAAATCAAGAATCTATAACAAAAGCAGATTTAAAAGGGGGAGGAGGGGATAGTAAAAAATAATCTAAAACAGCCTTTCTGTCATGTGTTTCTGTCCAGCAGAGTTTTCATTCAAAACCTGAGGTAGGATTTGAGCTGCATTGTTATCCTTGGCCATGGTTGGTTTGAAGCTGGTATTACGTGGCCATACCTCTGAGAACCACCAAGTTTTGGTACTGTGTGTTTAATGAAGGATTTTCAAGCTAGGAATTATTTTCTAACTTGTATAAATAATCCCCTCTCTGTTACACTTAGAACATTGTTATTTTTGACTGACCATCACCATGCTCTGCTTTCCTGATATCTAACATAGGCTACAACTACATTGTTGGAGGTTTTGGTAAGGCTTTTAGATGTTTAAGTTTCCCATTGTTGCAGGTTCCCATGTTTCCCATATTCTTCATCTTCTGTTTGTTGGTGATGTTGGAGCTGAGGGATTGTGTGTATGCCTAAGATTTCTGGATGTAATCAGAACTTGCAGAAAATAGGACCTATAAGGAGCTGTGAAACGTTTCTTAGCATGAGGAAGAGGTGGAGAGGAAATTTAGTAATTTTTTGTTTATATACACTAAAGGCTGTTGAAAGGTGGAAAGGAAATGCCTGCTCTGTGTCTGTGATAGATTGGACAAGAAGTAATTCAATTAATTTTTGAGTGGAAGATGCAGTCAGGAAGTGTTCCTAGCAAATTCTTGGAGTAGAACTTGTCTAGTCAGAGCACAGGGTGTCTGTCATAGTGGGTCTGTCAAAAGCAGTTAAGATAAATAAGCATCTGCCATGATTGTCATGCTGCAGAATCAATTGTACTTGGGGCAGACAAGACTTTCAAAGTCTGTCCCAGCTTGTGCTCTCATTGTATAAGACAGGCAAGGCACAGCTACTGTGTGGAAACAAGCTGGTACACGCTCAGTTCATTGGTGAGCACACAGTAACTCCAAAGTCTCTTGTGTTTATAGGAACCTTTCTGGGCGTGCCAGTTCCTGAGAACACTGCAGCTCTGGATTCACAGAAATGACCTCGCAAGAGAGGCCATGATGAGATGCTGAGGTACACAAACCCCTCATGTTTCTCATTTTCCATCAGTGGGTCCTGCCTGGGACACACAGCTGTATCCCAGAGTAAGGAGGCAGAAGCACAAGGGAAACAAAATGAACGAGCTCTGTCCCTAGGGCAGCCTTTGCAGTGCTGGGAAGCTGTGGTCCCTGCTGTCAGGTCTGCAGGCTCTGTCTCTGAGGGTAATTCCAGCATGTGGGTTATCAATGGATCTCTTAAGTGTTTCACCAGCCTTTGATCCTGCTGCATGGGGTAAGGAGTGATAGGAAAGACACTAAAAAGGGACAAAATGGCACTGTTGAGGCACAGGGTAATGTTCAGTGTTTGCAGCAGTGAACAAGGCGCAAGAAGTGCAGCTGACCCAAAGTCTCTTGTTTGTGGATGTTAATTGGTAAAGTTGCCAAATGAACCTGAGCACAGAGGGAATTGGCACCATTTAGTGATGGAAATGTAGCAGGAACCAGTAAGGCAGGAGGGTTTGCCAGCTGGCTTTTCCCTGGTGGCCATGTGCAGGCTGGAGGCACTCACCAGCCCCTCTTTAGTCATTGAGCTTTCTCATGGCCCTGATTGCACTCCTTGTTTAGAAACTTCTAGATTGCCCTGAGTGCACCCATGCAGCTACAGACCCTGTGATGGGTGTGTGGTGAGACCCACACACTGCTGGTATGGTCTTACGGCACACAGGGCCTGACGGCTCTTATGCAACACTGTCCTCTGTCACAAACCAGCCCACAGTGAAATACCCCCCTGAGCTGACACACCACTGACTGCTGGTAATGACACAGAGCACAGCAGGAGGATGACTGTGGTGTGCTGGTTTCAGACCCCTCGCTGCCAACATCCTGCAGACCCTGGTGTCTTTAGCTAGCTGTCCCTTGAAACTCAGCTGAGCAGTTGGTCCCTCATCTCTGCTGATGTCTTTGCACTGACAGAGCTGTCAGCAGGTAGAAGGCCAGGCAGAGAAAGTGCATGAACTGCAGTGCATCTTTCTGACAGCAATCCCAGGCAGTTTGCCTTGTTTTGCAGTCACGGATTTTTGCAATGCAACCTCAGAAACGGATACTTTATCTGGTTGACATTCATATTGCTAGCTTGGATTGCAAAGCATGACTGTCAACATTTTGTGGGTTGCCCTTGTGGCTGTGTACTTTTAAAAATAATCAGGAAAAGGTGCACAGAGCTTCTGGATTAGTGTGGTGTCTCCAGAGATGATTTGCTTTTAGCCTTGCTGTATTTCTTGTGCCATGGCTCCAGGCAGTGCTCCCCCTGGGACTGCTGTGCTCTGGAGCAGACGTGTTTGAGTTAGACCTGAACAAGCAGATCAAGGAGTTATAATGGCAATTACCATTTTCCAGGGCCTTCTTAAGACTCCAGAGTCTCTGTGAAGTCCACACGACCGGGGACAATCACAGACTACCAGCTATTTGGACACAAGTCAGTGGTTTCTTTCTCACATCCACATTTCCCAACTAAGCAGTGGCAAAGCTTAGTTGAAAAATATCAAACCTGCAGCTGTAGAGGACTGACCATACCAGAACTGAAAGGACCACATCCATCACTGGCTTCTGCCACTCTTTTTAACTTCAAGGTGACAATTCAGAGACCATGACTCCCCCTGCTGTAGGACGACTCCTGGGCCCCTCTCATGGTCAGGGATATTCCTCTGACTTCACCTTTGTCCTTATCTCCTTTGCAGAATGGCACCAGCTTCCATGTGTTCGACCAAGGACGCTTTGCCAAAGAGGTGCTGCCCAAGTATTTCAAGCACAACAACATGGCCAGCTTCGTGCGGCAGCTGAACATGTGTGAGTGCCACGTGGGCCCTGCAGGCACGGGGCAGCGACAGGAGGTGTGGGTGGGACAGGAGACACAGACAGAACTGGGGGTAGAAAAGCTGGGGTCTCATGTATGTGTCTTACTGGGGCATTATTGACTTTGCCAAAGTGGATCTGCCTCTCAGATCTCAGGGGACTGATTTCCTTGCACTTACCTTAAATTCCAGCATGAAATTTCTGTTAGATTACATTTTAAGATGTGAGTTAAGAACTTTGAGCTAGCAAGTGTTCTGTTTCTCTTGCATCAATTTGATGACCTCTTATTATTTATTTTTCATTTTATTCTGTGTGGAGCTTTTCCAGCATCCTGATGCTGTGACACCTCCCCTAGAAACTGCTGCTTTTGTGGGTCATGTACCCAGAGCTTTTCCATTTCACCAGCCATATCCCTGAACTAATAATGGACAGCACTTCTCCCTGCAAACCTTGCCTTACTGAACAGACATTTTCACCCCTTAAGGCAGGTTTAGGTGTAGTTTTCAGCCACTTCTACACCATTACTGTACTACATATAGCTATTTTCTGATAGTTCTTGGAATTTTTTCAATGAATAATTTATGAAGTTCCTCAGTCAAATTTTAACTTTGCTATTTCACTGTACAGTAGCATTATGGTAAATTTTAGGCCAATCCTAGTTAAAAACCTTTCTAGGACTTCAGAGAAATACTCAAAGTAGATTTCCAAATGTGCATGTGACCCTTTTTTCCAAAAGTGGCACCTGATGATGGTTTGTGCCTTTGAAAAACCTTCCTCTGAATTCCTTTGGCTGGCAAATATAACCTGAAATTCCCTAAGAGCTGCAATTTGGCTCCTTGCAGATCAAGGTGCCCATGGTAGCAAGGCTTTCATGGCATGGCTGTCAGCAGGGGTGGGCAGTGGGATGCACAGGGCTCTCCTTCATATTAGTATTCTTGTGGATATGGCCCAAAAACATGCCCAGCTGTGGTGAGGGGTCATGATTGTGCCCAAACACTGGCAGCTCAAAAGGTGTGGAGAGTGATCAGAAATGTCCTCAGAAGCAATGGGTGTGGGAGGCAAAGAGAGTGGCAGGGTCTGGTGGCCCTTCACCCCTGTCCTCTCCATGCAGATGGCTTCAGGAAGGTGGTGAACATCGAGCAGGGGGGTCTTGTCAAGCCCGAGCGGGACGACACTGAGTTCCAGCACCTCTGCTTCCTGCAGGGCCATGAGCACCTCCTGGAGCACATCAAGAGGAAGGTGAGGGGTGCTGGGTGGGCAGGGGGAATGTGCATCTGCCAGATCCTGCTCAGTGTAACTCAGCAGCATCCTGTGGTCTCATTCCTGCCCTCTCCACGTACATGTGCAGCTGGGGCAAGGGTTCTTGGTATGCAGGGCTTGGCTTTCATCAGAGTTTTGTCTGTGATTTTTTTGCTCTGTTGCTTAGTGTCACAAGACCTTCACATGGTGCTGCAGGGCCAGGCTGGCTTTCCACCCGTTTGCCTTTGAATTGTTACCCACTTTCCTAGGAAATGCAGCATAACTCCTGCAGGGTCCCCAACAGCCATCTCCTGTTCTTACGGAAGGAAGAACCTACTCCTGCCTGCTGTTTTCTCACTTTTAACCTGTTATAAATGGCCCTAAAGGGCTATTGTCTTACTTAATTAGCATAGGAACTTCTGAAAAGGGACCAGCAGAAGCCTTTTGGAAATCCAGGTGTAATATGTCAAGTTTGAAGCATTACCTGAGACTCATCCCTGTAAAACATGAGACAGGATTGAGTATCTCTGTAGAGCAGAAAGATTAAATCAAACAATCTAGTTCAATTCGTCCCTGGTCCTCAAAATACTTTTTTCTCCCCAGACTTATTTGGAATAGGTCCCCACTCTGGCAGGGAATGTTCTTCTGCCAGCAGGTCCTCTTTATGAACAGATTTGTCCTGCACTTTGCTCTCTTTGGCCCTTGCAGTAGTACACTAAGGATAGCTCAGACTCTTGGGCACATTGCCTGTCCTCATATTTCAGCCCCTTGGAGCCCACCTGGTGACAGTCCTGCACCTGAGCCCCCACAATGACACTGTCTGTCCATGGTCCTTCTTGCATCAGTAAAATCCACGTTTGATTCTTTACTCCTCAGGTGTCAGTAGTGAAAAGTGAGGAGACCAAGATGCGCCAGGAGGACCTCAGCAGGTTGCTATACGAGGTACAGATACTGAGAAGTCAGCAGGAGAACATGGAGTGTCAAGTGCAGGACATGAAGCAGTGAGTTGAATCCTACTCAGCCTGCTTCTTATGGGCATTTGCTTCTCTGGAGTTGTGGATTGTGGGGAAGGGTTGAAAGGAGGAGACTTACACCCCTCCCTCCCAGGGAGCACGTGGTGAGCCAGGGACTGATCACAGGGATGAGATCTGATGAGACAATAACATGTAGAATTTCTATGCACACCTGATCTACAAAATATGAATTAATGCTTAGCCTCTCTGTCTTTACTTTTTCCCTTTACAGATGAGGAAGGCACCAAGGAGGTCATGTAGGAAACGGGTATAGCCTGGGGACTTAACTCAGATAACTATTTTCTTCAGATAGAAATAATGGTAAATATGTAGACTCTTCTCACATGAGAAGAGTCCTTGGCAGAGATGTGGTTGAGTCCATTCCAGCTATTAAAAAATTAAAAATATAACTCTCTGCTATCCTCCCCCTCCAAATTTTATCTGCTTTACTTACCTAAAAATAAAGTATGTTATAATATATAAGAAAAGAACTGCTGTAGTGTTTAGTCCACAGACTCATCTCTGAAGACTGTGTCTTCTCATATGGCCAGAATTATATAAGAGCAAACCAAGCAGATGCAACGCTTCCTGCATGTGGCTGCCAGACCTGCTGCTGTCTGAGCCTCTGGGGTTTTCTGACTCAGACATAGAAGCTCAGTAAATCGATAAGGTTTTATAAGTCATGTACCTTGAGAGGTTTTTATTTGCCTCCAGAATTTTAATCCTTACAGAGGTCTTTGTTTAAAAAGCACTTGAATAATCAAAAAGACACAAAACCTTTCCTTTATAATGAGAGCTGATATTCATACTCCACTAGATGACACTGGTATCCTGGGCCTTGAGAGAACACTGCATACTGGGAAACTTCATGCTAGCCCAGCACCTTATGTGCAGTGGAGCAATGTTTTTATCCTACACCATTTTTAATGACTCCCACACTTAGCACATGCATGAGATGGCACTGTGAAATCCAGGTACAGTAGGCAGTGAGTTTCTAGTCTTGAATTTGATTTAAATTTTAAGGAGTTCCAGTATCAATTATTTGGGCTTGATTTTCATTTATTCTCCCTTTTGGTTTGCTTGCTCCCTCCCTCCATCTGGAAAAAGGCAAAATTGAATTCAACTGGTGAAAAGAATACAATTTTTATGAACTGTGACAGAGGAGAAATCCCAGGCTGAAACCAGGTTAAGAAATTCACACTGGTGAAGAGCCATTAGGACATAACTCCAGTATGAGCTGTCAGACCAAGGAATGCTGCTTTGCTGAAAATCCTGTCAGTACAAGTACAGAAAGTTCACTGCAGAGATTCTTCCTGTATGAGCTGCTCTACTGTGCTCTTTCTAGCCCTGGACCTTATCTTCCCAGTTCTAGCATCCACACTAGAAAAACTAAAAAGCAAAGGGATTTATCAGTTTCACCTATAAGACGGGTTTTGCTGGCCTGACTGTTCTGGTACATACATATACTCTAGAGATAAATGGACTGGCAAAACCTTTTGCAGTATGGACTTGGCCAGCATCCAGATTTGGAGGCAGCACAGTAAGTAAATTCTGCATCTCCTCATCCCACTTACTGGAGCTGACTGTTAAAGGAAGCCTGTAAGCTCCTCTCTGTGCTGCTTCATTTGCAGATGGAAAATAAATTTTCTCTCTGCAATCTGAACACAGGTCTGTGCTGGGTTTAATCTGTCACTCCCACTAGTAAAATCATTACAGTCCTCCTAGTTCAAGGCTCTGAGATAGCTGCTGCTCCAGTCACTCCCAAACATGCCTTTGTACCACCACACGTATGAGATTTCAGCAGGCTGAATACACAGGGTTTCTCTCTATCCACAAGATCTCATTGTCTTTGGGAGAGTTTGGACTTTCTTGGCTCTTGTGGAAGGATAGTCTTGGTGATCCAGATGATTACAGTCACAAACCAGGCCTTGCTGAAATTCTAAGTTTGGCCCAAATGTTCTACAAAAACTAAACACACGTGTTCTCTTATTACCTCCCCCTGTAAATGTTGGTGGTTTTTTGTTTGTTTTTCCTCCATGCTTTAGTCTATTCTTCTTTTGAGGTCAAAGAAGAGGAAGGCCATTGTGTGACCCTGTCTGGTAAACCTGAAAAGAGCCAAGCACACCAAGAGCCCCACAGTGGATCTACTGTGCATCATGGCAGCACTATGGGCTGTTGGGGACATTTCTGTGCTCACAGAAAATTTTTGTTTCGCTTTCAGGCAAAATGAAGTTCTTTGGCGAGAAGTTGTTTCTCTCCGCCAGAACCACTCACAGCAACAGAAAGTGATCAACAAGGTAGTGGTTATAGAAATTCCAAACTCACTTGTCCTGCCTGGTCTATGTGCTCTTCTAATTTTTTTTCTTGTCTTATAATCTCCACATTGGGATATCGCAGTATATTTATTTTCCTTTTCTTTCAAGTTGTGTTATGTTTTTATGTGTCCTGTGGAAAGTGGTCATTAACAAAGCACAGACTATGCCCTCGAGCACAGTATTCTAATTTCCTTGCCAGTCCTTGCTGTGATGTTAGAAACCCCTTTGCTGTTGAAGTCCTGAGCAAGAGAGCACACCTCTCACTACTTGCCCTGCATTAGCTGTGTTCTTGTTATACCAATGCCTTTCCCAAATCTTTCCTATTTCCTTTGCCCAAGAGGGTATCCCCCCTCCTGCCAGCACTGAAGCTGCAGGTGACAGATTGGCCAGCCATTCCCTCCCTGGAGGAATGTAACAGAACTACTACATTTTCTGCTGTTACTGGTATAGTCAAAGAATTACTGTATCACCTTTTAGACTGTGGAGCCCTCTCCCTTAAAATCCATCATGACCAGTATAGAAAAGGCCTCTCCAGTGATTCCCAGATGGTGCTGACATGACTGAGCACGTCACATTTCCCAGTGCCCGAGAGCCATGTTCTGACCCTCACGTGGCATCACTGAGTCATAGGACTGGATAGAAATGCACGAGGCTATCAAAGCCTTCCTCCAGCTCTGAGGCTGCACCAGCCACACAGCTCATTGTAGAGGCTTTTATGCAACACTATTTTGTTATACTGAGCAGTGAGTAAGAGCCAGTTGTGATATATAATAATAATGCTGTCTTTGTCTGGAGGTCAAAGCAGAGCATTAAGTTCAAGCTGGCCTGGGAATATGTTGCTAAAGTGATTCTTCTACAAAGCCATTCTGTGTCCTTTTCAGTATCCTGTTATATCAACACTGAATTTCACAGGACTGAAAAACTCAACTTATAGAGCTCAGACCCCTATCCAGGGTCTCCCCCTAGTTTGTTGCCTCTTTGTCAGGCTTTACAGTGCCTCTTATGAACATCTCTGAAGACTTTAACACAGTCCAAGTCTAACTCCAGGCCTAGGAGTGTTTGCATGTGCACTTCACAGGCATATTCCCAGGTCTGGTAAGACCATCTGGAGTTCTGCATGCATGGAAGTAGTGAGAGAAAGCCCTGAGCATGTGGATCCAGCAGTCTTTGCACAAAGCAGGCACCTGGCTGTGTGTCTTGAAAGCCAGGCAGGCTGACTGAGTTCTTGGATAGGATATTTCTGTTTCAGGCTCCAATGTCTCATGCAATTTGGCTGCTGTATTTCATGGCTGCTCCCAGCTTTGGGGTGCTGTTGGGAGGGAGGAATGTGTGAGACAAGAATGGCTGCGAGAGCAGGGAGTGCTGAATCACTCTGCTGATTAACACTGGATTTTGATCTCTCCTGACAGCTGATTCAGTTTCTGTTTGGCCAGCTCCAATCCAGCCCCAGCAGCACTGGGATAAAGAGGAAGCTGTAAGTACCCTTGTGTGGTGTGCACACGCTCACGGGTGCATAATGCTGCCCCCTCACTAAAAGCACAAGCTCAGCTCACCCAGGCAGGCAGTCACCAGACCAGGGCTCCATGGTGATGGGAAATGAATGGGCTGAACTGCCGAGTCAGACCTGCTGACATGCCCCATTCACTGGTCTTTAGAGAAGCACCGTGTCAGCTCATGACCTTTATTTGGGGAACACAGGGCACGATGGGAGATGGGAACGCTAACTAGTGGGAGACTAAAGGGCAGGACCCCACGGCTGGTCCTACAGGTTCCAGTTTTGCCACTTGAGGCAGGGCTGAAGCAGGGCTAGGCCCAGCTAGCCCACAGACACCTTTAGTTTGACCCACAGTCACTAAATGTGATGTGTATCCAACACAGGTTCGATGGCATGTAACCTGCAGGCCTTGCAGAGAGAAAAGTGGGAAAAAATTTTAGGCAAGGTATGTCTTTAGATAAGCTCTTCAAGGTAAGTGAATAGAGGAGCTTGAATTAGGAGTTTAGTGCCTAGAGGTTAGTGCCTAGTGAGGGAGCTGATAAGAAGGCCATATTGCCAGTATTGCACTAATCATGTCAGCAGAGCTACCTCCAGTAAAATAAGCTGAGGATCCAGCCTAGAGCTTGAAGCCACTACCCATTAGAAATATGAATTGACTTTGTTATTTTACTGGCATCTTCCAAATAAGATCTAGAAAATCTAGACCATCCCTTCTCTATATGGTTAATGCTCTCTTTTAATGGTGACCTCCTCCAAAATTATTGTTTCCCTTCCTTGTCCATAACACTGGACAAGAAAGACCCTTACAGCTGAGGAAAAACAGAGTACCAGAGAAGAGCCCTTGGCTGAGACGTTTCTTGTGTGAGCAACCAGGAGCCAAGTCGGTATGTGCTGGAAAACCAACCTGTTTCTCTTCATAGACCTCTGATGCTTGACAATGGAATCTCAACTCCACCAGTGTCCAAGTTCAGCCGGCACTTGCCTACAGACCCCCTCCATGACCCCTATTTCATACAGTCGGTAGGTGTACACCGGCCTCTGGGCTTTGAGGGATTGCTTTGAGGGTGGAAAAGTGTTTGAAGCAGTAATAGAGATTATGGAGTAAGTAATTTGGCAAGAGTTTGGCAGTGAAGAAGAGGTGTGCAAAGCTGAGTGACATTTATAATTTCTTCAGCTCCCCAGTTTCAGGGGTGCCTGCATGTTCTTGTGCTGCCATGTTCATGGGGGAGGCCATGGGCTGTGGAGGGGAGGATGGACCCAGCACATCAAACTGTCCATGGTGTTACCCCAGCCAGGTTCACCTCAAGGGAAAACAGGAAGAAATGTGTTCTGGAAGTGGGTACTATGATCTTTCAGACCAGGGGCAGATTTTTGTAGTCTCTGAGGGATCCCCACCATCCCCTAACGCACCACAGCACACACCAGACACTTCAGCCATGCAGTTAAAATATGTGGGCTGGCATGAGAGACCCATACTGCCTTGTTGTGCTGTGCTGGATCTTTCCCTCCAAGGAAACTGAGCTGTGTAATGCAAGGCAAAATGTCAGACATGGTAAAACCCCTTGGCAGCTGACACTTACAGTGCTTATTTCACACCTTTACCGCTGTGTGGTTGCAGAAAAGGTGAGAGGAAGTTATAATGTTGCCTAGTAAGTAAAAGCTTTGTTAGTTTCTGTACAGAGTGGACTCAAGGTCCCAGTGAGTAAGCCCTAACAATTTCAGACAGGATCTTGGACTTGTTCTAGGGCTCAGAAGGACAAATCTATATGAGTTTTGCTTTCCTTTTAGCCATCGACAGAACCTGCCTCTTGCTTAAACAGCCCTGGAATTGCTGGAGGACCCATCATATCTGATGTTACTGAAGCATCACCCTCCAACATAATAAATATGCAGTCTCCTCCTGAAAATGACAGGTAAACATGTTTGTGATTAAAAAGAGAATCAAATGTGGACATACTTCTGCAACTCTTTACGGAAGTTTTTAATGACTGTAATTCTACCAAAGTTTCTGTCCGATTCACAAATCTCTGTCGAGATGGTGGGATGGAATATGTTTTTCTAGATTGCAAAGTGGGTCAGATTTTCAGAATTAGAGGGGGGTAATAACAGCATAACTTTGAAAACAAAGTCCTGAGTTTCATGCTGAGAACTTCTACTCACTTCTTTGAGAAACATTCCATGTTTCTTTATATTTTGTCCTCAAGAGAGGGACTGTCTCAGACTTAATCAAATAATTAGATACTAGCACTTGTTGGGTTTATTGAGAGAGAAAAAGGAGGTTTCCTTTTGGCTTTGGCAAAGAGGAAACAATCAAATTGTACATCTTTCTGCTAATGAGAACAGAAAGGTTGCATCACAACAACTTCCGATGTTTGAAACTTTTCTGTGAAAAGGCCCCAGTAAGTTAAGAATTGAATGCAGAGGTATTTTAAACCTTATCTCTTCCTGCCACAGACATGCAGTGTATTTAGGGCTAGTAGCAGAATATCTACAGCTATGTCAGTGGAAAGTAAGTAGACAGATGAATCATGGAAACAGTTTCTCAGGCGTAGAGGCAAGGCAGTTATACTCTAGAAATTGCCTGTAAATCTGCTGCATAATTAAAACCATAGCCATACAATTAACTAGAAGCATGTAAAGAGCCTCAGATTAAAAAAAAACAAACCCAAAAACTAACCCTGGAAGCCATTTCTAAAGCAGAAAAACTTTAATACAACCTTCAAGTTAAGTTGCTTATTTCTACTAATTAGTGAGTGCCATCTGGTGGCTTCTGATCTGTGCTGTGTTTGCACGACTTGAGAATCTGAGCCAGCCATGGTGTCGTATTTCCTAAATCAACATGAGCTTCTGGTGGAATTGAGGATCCATGAGATGAGAAGATCAGAAAGGAATGTTGTGGAAGGGTCTGCAGTGTCACATACCTTCCTGCATGTGTGACATGCTTGTGTGTTGTCTCGCAGCAAAGCAAGACTGTGAGTGTTCTATGATAATATTTTGTCAGAAGAGCTTTCTGTGCACTGTGCCTGTTGATCTACATGCCTTTGTCATTTTGGCTTTGGCTCTGCAGGTTCGCAGAGAGTTATACAGTCTCCTGTAAGTAATATGGAGTAGATTTCTTCATACAAAATGCTACCAATCAAAACTTCATTGTCATATGTCCGTCTGGGAATAATGGGGAGTGGCTCTGCCCCTGGAAAAAGGCAAACCTCTGCTTCTAAACAAGTAAAATATCTGACTGGGACTGTCAGATCTTGGTAGCTTCTGTTGCAAGTCTTGAAGGGCTACAAGATCCTGACCTGTGTCATTGGGATCTCTAGAGGGCTTGCTGGTCCAAACCAAACTCCTGCATGGGAAGTTCTTACTGATCAGATTCCTGTCTCTAGGGTGGAGACTTTTCTTTTTCAGCCTGGTGACCCTTTTACCCTGACACTCATGTGAGGAATGATCAACCCATGGAAGTGTATTTTCCATATTTGCAAAACAATTGAATGGGGAAATTGCATTGTAACTGTAATGAATGAAGTGACTGAAGATACTTCAGCTGAGTGTGTTTCTAGAGCTTGCTGAAGAGAAAACTAGGCTGCTGGTTTCCTTTGCTCATAGTGGGGAATGGAAAGGCCTTCTGGGGAAGTTTGATGGGAAGTGGAAGCAAGGCTTTGTGCTAATGCCCTTCCCAGCAGCACAAGCCTTTGCAGAGCAGATGTGTGTGTGGTGCTAAGTGGTGTCTCTGGTGCAGAGAGAAGTGCCTCATGCTGATCAAGGAAGAGCCGGTGAGCCCTGGCGTGAAACCCAGTGCCGAGCCTGACATGCCCCTGCCCAGCTGCCGAGCGTGCTCTGAGCCCCCAGTGCTCCCAGTGGCCATGGTTCAGTCTGTTCTGGAAGGCAAAGGAAGCTGTGCTGTGGCCCCTCCAGGAACCTCTCAACCACCCGAGAGAAGAGTGAGAAGGGCATTGCTGGACAGGTGAGGCAAGCAAGGGAGAGCTGTGGCCCTGCCTGTTTCATGGCTGCTGCTTCCCATTCGCAGGGTGGGGAGGGAGAGAGTGTGACTCTAAGTCGTTAGGTGCAGCCTGGCACCTGTGGCACCTGCTAGAGGACCCTTGAGGCCCAGAGGTAGGGGATCTGTGGGTGACTTGCTTGAAGGACCCAGTAGAGCTGTCAGAGGACGTGCATCAGAGCTGTGGGAGCAGAAGAGGCTTTTTGCAGTGAGAGGGATTTGCCCAAGGCCAAAGTGTAAGCTGGAGCCCAGACCAGCATCAGTGTCCACAGGCTGGCAGGCCACAGGATTGTGCTTCACATCTGCAAGGGGGGCTAGCACAGTGTCATTAGGCTCAGCCACAAGGCAATCTAGGTGAGCCAATTCTGGAGCCATGGTCTGGGACTGAATTCACAACAGCACTGAAGTCGTGTGTGAGTGTTCGGGAGACCTCACTGGCAGAAGGAAAGCACATGGTGCATCATGGTGGATGATGTGGAACTTGACTGCAGCTCATTCATGATGGCAACTGCAGCATTGTAAGGAGGACTGGGGAGGAATGGTGGGGAACCCAAAACACTCATTAGAGTTATCAGAAAATCTTCCATTTTCCTTTAAGTCCTTACAAAGAATCAGATTCCACCTTCTGAACCCACTGGATACTTCAAAACATTTTATTAGAAGAAAAATAATCCTTTTTTAAAGACCTGATTTTAAGAGAAATTTTTTACAGCTTTTGGGGGGTTTAACCACAGAAGGGCCTCACTGTTGCTCCTTAAGCTGAATGTTTCAAGTAAATACAGCCTGCAGGCTGAATTCCTGCAGCTAAAAGTCACTCCTTTAAAAAGCATTAGTTAACAGAAATTCTTGGACCAAGAAGAATAGCAATGCAGCCTATTCTGGTTCCAAGTGCCTCTAAAAGGATTTGTTCTAAGGAAAGCTTTTATTTTCCCAGTCATGAGATATTCACAGACTATCCATCCCCAAACCACATGTCACCCAGGAGAGGGGTAGTCTCGTTTGTTTTACCATCATCCCAGTCCTGTGTGCTGAGTTGTACTTCTGGGATTAAACCAAGATGGCATAAACCCAGACTGACAGTGGGCTCTTGGTTTTCAAAATGAGATTTAAGCATAAACATCCTGTTGGAAGGCTGCTTGGTTCTGCTTTCTGTACCTATGCAAATTTCCTTTGTGGCAATACTTCCCCTTGTGCTTTTTCAGAACAGATATTTCAGACCCGTTGGAGGGCACTGACTGGAGCCTGGAGGGGCTGCAGCTGCTGCTGAGGAGCCAGCAGTATGGCCTGGAGCCTGCCAGCCTCTTGGATGTGAGTGTTGCTGGGGGGGCTGTGTCAGACAGTCAGGAAGTTCACAGTTGATTCCTTTGGGATGTAAATCAGACCATGCTGCTTGTGCTTGTGTGGCATTTTGTCTGCCACATGCTGCCCATCGAGTCACAGCCCTGTTCTGACCTGCTTGTAAGAACTAGCAGGATCTCAGATTTAAATGATGCTTTTCTTTACGCCTCTGGAATATACATATTTGCACTTCTAGGAGCACAAAACACAGTGCATTTGGTGAAGAAAATGAAATGAGCCCTGGCAGATTTATGTAAAATAGGTTTAATATGACTCTCCAGCTAGTTTGGTAATTTCTTTGGATGGGTTAGTTTATTTTCTGCCTCTTAGATACTCCTAGATAGTGTTTAGCTTTTACTACCTTCTCCTTTTCCTCACATTCTGGAAAGTGTAGCTGATGTCAAATTCTTTTTCTGCTGAGGTATTTATCTGTCTCAGTTCTCAGCTCACCTTTCTTTAGAAATGGATGGGTGGCTTTTTTCTTAGGTATATATTCAGAAATAGGAAGGTTTGTTTGATTCTCTGTCGTTGTATGTACAGTTTGTATATGAAAGGTTTTTGTCAATAATCAAATAACTGTACATAAGAAAAGAATCTATATGTCAAAAATATGCTTCCTTGAGGAGGTGCTTCAGATACAGGCATTGTAAGCTTGCATGGATAAACAGGAATGAAAAGTCATTAAAAAAATCAATCTTATTCTCTTCAAGTCAGTTCCCACGTGTCTGATTGATTTTGACTTTACAGACAGCATTTCTAATGGCCTGCTCTGTCACTGGTTCTGTTGGTTCCTGTTTCTTGTTTCTCATTAGGAAGTGTTTTCCTGGTACCAACACACATCTCTCTCTGCAACTAACGTCACAAGAGTGAGAATGAATCATAGAACTGTCCCCCATATCAACAGCTCCTTTTCTCAGCTTGCCCAGGCTTCTCAAGAAATTGCCATCGAAGCACTGATGCAGCAGTAATCTGCCCTCTGCCACCGAGTTTTGGAATGCTTTTAAAAAACACATGAATCTGGAAGTGTCCTAGAACCCAAGAGCAGCAGGAAAAGGCTTTGACTTGCATGTGCAGTGACACAAAGAGCTGCCCTGGCTTATGCCATGCCTGTGGCATGGGGTGTCTGTGCTGTCCCTCCCCTGGCAGCAGCAGGACCAAATCAGCACAAGTGCCCTGGCCCAGCCCAGGCTGCTCTGGCTGTGCCACAGGTCAGCACACAGGAGCCTTTGCCTGGGGCTTCAGTTAGTGCAGGGCTACAACCTCCAGCAGACAACAGAGGACAGGACCATCTCAGACCATTACACCTTTCAGAGCCCTAACTGTATTTTTCTCCTAACAGGTCTTTAATCCCAATTTATCTTTGAGTGAGTGGAATATGACTGAAATGGAAGCCAGTCTGTCCCCGGTAAGAGATGAGTATTTCTGAGATATGATAATAACAATCACAGAACCACAGAAAGGCCTGGGTTGGAAAGGACCTTAATGTTCATCTCGTTCCAACTCCCTGCCATGGGCAAGGACACCTTCCACTAGAGCAGGTTGCCTGGATGATAATGTAACTACAAAGCAAAGCTTGTGCATAACTGAAGAAGTTATTTTATAGCCAGAGGGGAGAGTGGGGTAAAGCACAGCACGTACACATCTCCTGAGCGCAGGCTGAGAGGGCTGTATTACACTCTTGACCTGTTTTTCCCACTCAGCCAGACCTTGTTTAGAGACAAACTCTGAGTGTTCATGTCCCAGAGTCTTTAATTGCAACTGGCTGCTCTAAACTTTCTCTTAGTGTGAATGTCACATCCTTCTAACACCGCAGATTCTTTGAAGTGTCTTTGTGCCAAAGCTTTTTATGAAATATGCCTCTGTAAAGTGCAGCCATTCCTGTACATTTCAGGAGCAGTAAAAACCTCATGCAATTAGAACAGAGGTTCATGCATTCCCGTACATGAGGAAACAAGGAGAAATTGTTTGGCAGCATTTGTTTGGAACTGACATTGACATACACATTGCTGAAGTGCATATGGTAATTTAACAAACAGTGAAGGAAACCATAGATTCATAGAAATGTTTAGGTTGGAAGTGTGTTTCATGACTGGGTTCTTTTTCCTGCATGATAGAGGGTGAATTTTCAGATCCCTCACTGACAGCCAAGTTGGATAAAGAGTTGGATGGTTCTGCCATCTCTACAGATGCACAAGCCAAGGGTAATCTACTCTAATGAAGTGAGAAGGGTCTTTAAACCTTCTTCATGGTATCAACATCCTTTTTAGGTTTTGATTTAACTATTCTGAATTTAACAAGGTAATTCCACTTCCTGAGTGTTAGGAAGGAGACTGTCTGAAGAGATAGTTAATATTAGCAAGTCTTGGAAGCATTGGCTCTTCCCTTTTAAAAAGGATTGCATAAGAGAAAAGGCCAGGAAAGGAGACTGCAGTGTTCACTAGTTCAGTCCTCAAGCCACTGAATTTCCCAGCAGCTGGTGCAGCCTGCCCTTAGATGTGCTTGTGCTAGAGGAAGTCAGGAGCAGAGAGAAGCCTGGAAGCAATACCTGCAGCAGCTTCATGCCTAGAGCACTGTGCAAGAAAAGCTGGTTTTACTTTAAGGACAATCAGAGATTGAAAGTAAATCCCTTTCATATTTGTTGCTGGCTGCAGAGCACAGTGGGTTTGCTTTGTATGGCAGCGGGGCAGCGACAGCCACAGCGTCACCAGCCTGGCCACCTCAGGTGACATGAGCCACTGCTAAAGAGGGGATTCCACCTCCCTTAACTCTCTCCTTCAGGCAGATCTGCCCTTGAGCCCATGGTTTTGGCTGTTTCAGTGAAGTGGAGGAGAGGCAGGGCAGGGAGGATGGCTGGTGTTACTGGTGGGTGTAGTGCAGCATGATGAAGTACCAATGTTCAGAAGTGGCCTAGTTCTAACAGCTCCCCTGTCTTTGTATAATTGTACATTGTAGTTTATATTTTTGCATCAAGATGCAGCGACTCACAGTGGATCTGGAGAAGAATGCAACTGAGCTGCCCCCAAAAGTGTTCAACCCACCGTTTAACAACACCTGCCCAGGTAGGAGCACCACGTGGCTCTTTGGACTCGGAAAAGAGAATGTCATTAACATGTTAAAAATGTCAGCAGCTGGATATGATGTCCAGCACTGATAGTTTGCCATTTGAGGGAACAGACCACGTTTGTTATTTTACTGTCATGATTGTCAGTCAGCTACATTGCCACAGCAGTTGCTAAGGTAGATATTGAACAATGGGGAAAGTGTGGGGGATAAACTGAGGTGTAAATGGAATTGTGCTACCTCTGTTTCTGCAATGGGTCCACATCATGTCTGTCAAATGTCTCCACTGTTTTCTCTGCCTATTCATTGTCACCTAAGAGCAATGTGGGGATCTCAGGGGATGGGGATGGTAAGAGCTGTACAGGTCCTGAGTTTCCTCTGGCTCCTGCTGCAGAGGAGGTGTCCCAGGAGCTGCTGGCAGCCAGAGGCAAAGGTTATGTCTCTCTTTCTCCAGACCTTTGAGCAGACTTCAAGGGAACTGTCCAGCTGATCTCCCACTTGCTGACTCTGATAAAATGTGTCACTGACCTTGATAGGAAAATAGAAGTGTTTTCCTGGTCATGGAATAGTGATATATTATTATTTTCATCTGTATTCAGCTGGGATAGACCTGAAAGAGAAGCTTTTGTGGGCCCCAGTTTAGTGCTGTAGTCACCTGATCCCACTCAAGAGTTTTGATTTATTGTGTGTCGTTCAACGACTTCCAGCCTCAGCATCTCATATGAGCATCTCAAAGGCATAGGAAAAAAAAGCCCAGCAACACTGGAGAGAGTCCTTGAGCATCCCCTGTTTGCAAAGCCTTTCTGATCCATGCAATGGTGTGTTGCTGCATAAGAGGCAATTGACAGATGACTCCATCTACAAAGAGAGGGAAAACCAGACAGTTCTTGATGAAGGAGAGGAGAAGCTGCTCTCATCTGCTTCTCAGTGCCTCCAACCATTTGGTCATCCCTCTTTCACTTCTGGCAAAGCATCTCATCATTCAAGCAGAACATCCCTGGAGACCTGCAGAGATTCCTATTGATTTTAGTGGGGTTTTGAGCGAGTCCAAATTTGACTCAAGTGTTTCTAAGTAATTTTTGCCTGGAGTGAGGCTTCTTTCTGCTGTTGGGTATTTGTCACTTTTCAGTTCTGCATACATAAAGATGGGTAACTTGCCCTCCAGAAGCTGAGTGTTCTCCTGTCTGTTTGCATTCCTAGGGAAAGATGTCATCCTTGAAAATGCCCAGCAGTTCCTCATCGATCGTCAGTCCATCTTTGGAAACGACCTCATCAGCTTGCCTGAAAGTTCATCACTTTATGTTCCATCTGAAAATATGGCTTCCTACATGTCCTCTGTGGGTGTCCAAGGGGACATCCCTTTAAACCTGAGCTCTTCAACAGACAACAGCCAGTGATTTTGCTTCCAAGAGACAACATGTCCCTCCCACCCATCCAAGCATCCACAGGTTTGAATGTAAAGAAACAAAAGTGACTCAGAAACCTACAAGAGAGTTTCTTTTTGTGTCCATTTTTGGAGTAGATGGAAATGATCAGTAGCTGTTGCATTACCCTCCCTGCACCTGGATTTCAGTGTTTTTTACAACAAAATACTGTTTCCAGTGCTTGCTCCTAGGGGGAGTGAGAACTTGGCAGGATCTTTTTTTCTTGAAAAGGCTTTTCAAAATTTTAAATCTTCTGATAAAATTTAGGTGAAAAATAGCTTGAAAGTCCATCTGGGACTCCAAAAAACAGTGACCCTGACCAGTGTCTGCAATGGCAAACTCTTCAACAGATTAGCTAAGATGCCTGACCCTCCTTGATGCTGTTCTTTAAATACGAGAATAGTTCTACATGCCAGTCCAATGCTCTAAAAATATTTTTTTATCCATTTTCTGGATTTGATGGGATGCATCTCTGCCTCTCCCTTATCCTCCTAGGGTGAGTAGGAAACAGATCTCTCAGGGTGTACAGAAGATCAGTTTCTGAGTGACCCCCCAAGACTGTGTCTCTGGCTCTCAGGGGAGCTACAGACCATCACAGGACACAAAACAGCCCATGCTGAGTTGAGAGTGTTTGTTGTTTGGAACTTGTTTTGCTCCAAATTTCTTTTCTCTTGGATAAAGGCAGGACGCTCCATAGTTAAAAAATTAAAAAAGGGATAGACTCTTCTGCACACTCAATTTTTCATGTGCAGAAAGGACTGAGGGAGCACACTCTGGATTTTGGTGCTGGCTAAGTATTCCATGTCCAGTCCAATAGTTTTTTTCCTTGGCTTTGACCTATTTCCTCTGAAGATATTCCTGTTGGTTTAGTGATGTATAAAATCTGATTAAACAGTTAAATTGATTCGATCCCCTTTTTAGAAGGACTCTCAGCTGCTCAGTGTAGGAGAGAGACAGAAGGGTTAGTCCACCACGTCCCACAAACTTTTCTTCTGTCCTTTGTGCATCTGAGACCAGCCTCAAAGGTTGAACTAATCTTCCCCTTCCATGTGGTTTCTGAAAACTGAGTTTCTCAACAAAGCAGAGCTTTGTTTTTTATGCTGTAGTTCTAATGAGAACGTATTATTTATCTCAATATCTTCTACCTGAGTTGCTTTTCCGTAGGAAAGCTACTCATATGCAGTAGAACAGACCCAGGAAATTCAATTCACTCAGGCCTCCTAAGGGCTTAGACAGGGGGTGTAAGCTGTGCCAGTATCATTTGAAGAAATGCTCTGCCCGCTTTCATTGCCATGACAAGTCCCAGTTACAAACTGTATTTCTGAGCATCGTGGTCAAGCAGCATCCACACTAAAGTGCAACCAATCAATCAGATGAGTGCAGGCTCACAATCTCCTCGTAAGATGAGCATGTTTTAAATGGACCTTCCTGTCACAGCCCTTTCCTCCATCCATTTATCACTATGTGAACAGATGTGTTAGTTCAGAAACATTCACTTTTGAGCACATTTTCCTCCAGCTGATTCCTGTGTGCTGGGAGCTCTGTCACCACCTTGGTGGTGCAGTCTGTGCAGCAGTGGGGTTGTGAGAGCTTCTGAATTTAATTAATCCCAGTTGCTGTTTTTGTGTTCAGGATAAGGGAAAATTCTGGCAGCCCCCATTGGTCTGGTATTTAGATGATGTGCTTGAGTGTATCCTGGACAAGGTTTTCCTTTTTGACAGATTTGTGGTCAGAAAGTTTACCTATATCAACCTATTTGCCACTCTATTTTGCCATTTCCAGCGATGGAAAGTCGTTGAGTTGCACTCTGTTTAATTCTTTCCTCATAGGTAATTGAAAACTGTCTGGTGTCTCCTGACACTCGACAGTGTATGTTGAAGATTTACATCCTTCTCTGAACTTCCACATTCTAGGCTGCTGAAATGTTAACACTGAATGTATTGATCCAACAAGGTATTTAAGCACATGCTTAACTTCAAGCTCCTGAGTAGTTTTCCCATATTTTTGTGAAGCCTGTCACATGCTTGAGGTTGGGTGTACACTTCAGTGTCTTACTGGATTGTCTAGTTGGGGTTGAGAAATGAACCACCCTCAAGAGCTGCCTGTGGGCAGGCCCAGCTTGGCCACGGGCCTGGCACCATCTCAGGCTGCAGCATTTTACAGTGCAAGCACAGCCTGAGCTCACAGTGAGCAGCCTCTCAGGAGGGTTCTTGGGGTTTTCTTTAGGCTTTTTGCTCTATTATAAACATGAGACTGGAGCTTGATGGTGAGAGAGGAATCTCCAGGAAGAGAATTCGGGAGCCACTCCTGTGAAGAACCAAGCTCAGTTTCCTCAGCTTTTTACATTGTTAATTTTACTTGAAGGTGATGTGTTGAGACTGCGTTTTTGCACTATGCTGTACATTTGTAAAGTTTTACAGAAAACACTAATTAAACATGTTTCCTTTTTCTCATTTAGTTCTGTTTTGGCATTTTTCTCACTTCTTTCACCTACCCCTTACTCCTTTTCTCCTTCTCAAGTCCTCATTGACAAGTGCAAATCTCTTTGGAGCATCCAGGAGATTCACCTGTGAGCTCCTGTAGGGCCTGCTGGTGGGTCACTGTGTGAACACACAGGAGCTGGAGAGACCTCACATGGAAGATGTGGTAAAGAAAACACAGCTCAGAAAGCTGCTGAGTTCTCCAAACTAAAATGCTGGTCAGGGTGGGTAAATCTGGTAAAATCAGGATCACAGTAAAGGAACCCATAGTTCTTGACACTACTTGCTTTCCCCCCACCCCCTTAATCCTATTTTTCTTGCTTTCAGTGCTAATAGAGCTTGAACTTCACTCTTGGAATTACTTTTTTATGTTTACAAACATAATATGGTCCTTCCTTGTTTCTGGTATAGTAAGAGGATATTAGGACAGGCACCAAAACACAGCTGAGAAAATGCACAACCCAGAGCCCTCAAAGTAGTCCTTATCCAGCTTTCTGTCAGAAAAGGAAGCTGATACTTTTTAGGACGGAGCTCACACAGCCTGCTGGCAGCATTTGCAGCTTTCTGAAGCACCTGTACTGGTGCTTTCAGACAAGCCTGTTCTCCAGAGGCCCTTGGCTCACCCTCCTGCCCTGTCCTGGAGGCCAAGGATTTTACCAGTGTATTTTAATTCATGGAAAATGGCTGAAATGTAAAGCAGCTGTGTTGTCTTCCCTGAGGGCTTCTAAAATTATTTTGTGTTACAGTGAGGTCTGGTTCTCTGGCCACCAGATGGCACCTTAGCCCAGTGAATTGGAAGTGCATCTCTTCAACAAGCCCGTAGTAGTATTTCTTTCTTTCAATGTGCACATCTATTAGACCTGTTCAATTATATTTATTATGAATTATTAAGGATTTATAGAAACATGAAAAAAGACGTTCACCTAAACTTGGGAATGGCTTAATGAAGTGAGGTCACTTAGGGCTTAGGCTATTCCTGATGTTGTGATTGTTTGTTGTATCACTAAAACATTGTCAGCCTTTGATGACAAAGCCAGTTCCCTTGGGCTGTGCTGGAACAGTGTGCACGTTTTAACCTGACCAGCAGAGCCACTCCTGTGTTAGGAAGGTGAGGGCTGTCACTGCCCCAGCAGAATTAGCCAGGAGTTGTGTTTCCCTCACCTCTCTGTCTGTGCTGTGGCAGAGGAAGCACTGATGTCAAGCCACTTCCATTTCCTTGAGTTTATCCTCTAGCTCTAAAGGGGGAAAAGGAAAGGAAAAAAAGGGGAGGGAAGAAGAGAGAAGCGAGCTGAGGCTTCGCTGCTGTTGTTTTCCATTTCACTTGCACAAGACTGCCCCTGTGATGTAAGAGAGAAGTTAATGAAGAAAGAATCCCATTAATTGGCTTTTTACATCAAAGCTGTCCTTCTGCTACTACTGACTGACAGGTTATTTTTTGATTATATTCAAAATTCAGATCCTGAGGCACATCTCACTACGAAAAACAATGAAGTGGCAGATATAAGTGTACCCTTCATCACAGACTACTCTAAAAGGTAAAACCAGATTTTCTATCCATAGATGCTATTTCTGCATCTGTTTTGGCACAAACAATCATAATGTCAATGCATATTAGATCTGTAAAATATCCTAACAAGAAACAATCTCCATTTGCCTTTGGAGTCCATCTGGTATGACATACACTGGTGTGGAGTTAAAATATAAAATACCAGAGTAAAATATATGGGGTTACAAGTAGAATCTTTATTTAGTTCAAATGACAGATACACATTACATTATGCACTGAAACTACATCTGTAATGAAACCCTGAGGTATAAACATTTAACTAGTAATTTCTAGAAGGATGCAAAGACACAAATAACACGAGCAAGGAATTTAACCTCAGAACAGGAGTTTGCAAAGTAGTGAACAGCCAGCTGCCCTGAGGAGCTTGGAGCTGAGGGCAGCGGGTTTTTGTATCACATGTCAATTTTAACTAATGGTCCCATTGCTGGGCTCCATATTTTGGGAATAATCCCATACAGTCAGCCAGGTGCTGTGCTCCAGGTTTGGTCCATTTTTTTCAAAGTTAGTAATCCAATCCACTCCCACTGTCCTTGTCACCTTGTGCTTTGTGAGAACATCCTTCACCCTCAGCCAGCCCCTCTGCTTCTCCATCACTGCCATTCCCTGTTAAAAGCACAAAGGTAAAAGACAAAACTCACTTGTGGTCTTTAATATTGAAAAAAGAAATTTCTAAAAACTATGTAAATGAAACTCAGCAAGAAATCCCATGTAGAAAAAGAGAATATAAAATTGTGATTCCTAATTTATTATGATTCCCATATACATAAAATGAAGAGGCAATTGTAACTAACAATCTTCAACAAGAGCTGAATAGATCCTTATTTCTAGTGTGTATGTGCCACCCACCTGTTTCTCTGTGATTAATAATGTCACTGTAATCTTACCATCCTCTTCCCATGGGCTTGGGTCATCTGATGGCTGGCAGACTGGTGACAACAGCAGATGATCCTTGGGCTCAGTGATCACCTCTTCTATCAAGGGTTTCAAGGGAGCTTCTTCTTTATCTTTGATCTCCAGGTATCTTTGTGAATTAGCAGACTCTGTAAAGAAGCTTTCAAGAAGGGGTCTTAAGTGCTCCTTTTCATGCTCTTTATGGCTCTTAGTCACATTTGAAAAAATTGCTGTTGGAACTTCTGCTGAATTCTCAAACATGCTCTTATTCTTTCCCTCTAATGCAGAATCACTGTAATTTGTCACTTCAGAAATGATTTCAATCTTTGGGTGATAGTCCTGCTGTAAAGGTAGAAAATGGAATTGAAAATATATTATTCCCAGATATAGAAGCCAGAAGATGGGTAAATATTGCTTGGATCCATGTTAGTTGGATCCAACAGCTTGGATGTGCTGGTCTCCTACAATGTATGGAAGATGTGCTTCACCCATAGCCCTGCTGCTTCATGGCTGACTCTTGGATTCTTTCTCAGGCATCAGTGATGAACTGACCATAAATAGTTCACAAGAAGACCTAGTTCAGCAATGTGTGGGCTGCACTCCATTACTTTACTCCAAACCTGACTAACATCTTCATCTGTCTTCAGTTGGGAACTGAGCACCCTTTGGAGCACAACAGCTGCCAACACACACTCCTTCAATTAACCCTTTGTTCCCTTCCCTTCTTTTGATTGGAGGCTTTGTTGGCCAAGACATTTTGTAATGGTGTTACAAGTCTGTGACGAAAGCAGAAAGTAAATTCCATGCCTTATGCTGACTGTAGGAAAAGTTGGCATTATCTTGGAGAGACTTGTAAGAACATGCCCTGTGCCAGCCCCTGTCTGCAGCAAGGTCAGTGTGAGTCTGTGATCAACGTGAGAATCAAAACTACGCTTTTAATCTTTGTGGTTTTCTTTTTTCCTCTTCTGTTTCTGTTTATAGGCTTTTGCCTAAAATATTTTAAGCAAAGCAAAATAATAAGGTGGAAAAGGACTGGCCTGCAGTGGAGCAGAAGAGTTTCAATCTCTCTGTGTTTTCAGTTGAAATGCCAGATTTTATTCAGCAGCAGGCAATTTCTTCTATCTATTCAGTCCTTTGCAGCATATTAGTACTGGTAAAGTATATTTTAAGAGTAATCTTCATTATAACACTACATACTACTAGGAAATTAAACTTATGTAACTGTTGCATTACTTGATCTTAGGTTTTCATTCTCCTATTTTTGCTATACAATAATATAAAAAATCATATTAAAAAAAGATTGACAAGTGGAATGTGATATGCTGAAACCATCCATTTTAGTTTATAAATGCATAAGTGGTTGCACCTCCCAAAGCAGCAATTCACAACTTAAGATTATCCTCACTTTGCAAAACATTTATAATGTGTTTAGGGAAGCTTCATTACTGGAATTAATAAAAATGTTACCTTTTGAATGAGGATTTCCTCTTCTGGGGGAAATTCAGTTACATCTACATCTTCTAAATCAGGCAGTTCCTGAAAACAATCACAGATCATTAACCACAGTAACCCATGAAACAGGACATCTCTGGCTCACTGGGAATCCTCTCCAAAGCAATGCTTGTCAGGGTTCGAGGCCACAGCCAGTAGCACCACACTGTCATCCATCCTCTCACAGGTGGCAGTTTCTGTGGAGCACAGGTCGAAAAGGAAGATCCACCTGTCTCCAGAAATAGCAAAAGGGAAGGCAACAGCCTTAATGTCAGACAGAATGCTGTTTTCTACTATGCTGTGTGGTTATGAAAGTGATGCCGAAGGGGTTTTTAGTTTTTGATTTTCATATTTTGAGGGGGCACTCACAGCAACAAAGGAAAAAAGGATAAAGAGCAAGGCATTAACAGGATCTTGAGTAAACATGGTTTATGTCTATTGGCTGTTTCTTATCTATTCAATAGACTTAATCCCAATTGCAACTCATCTTTATGGGTAAGAGCCAAATCCAGACCTGCAGTCTGCCTGAAACTGCTTATCAGTAAACTCTGTTAACTAAATACACCTAATAAAATGTTTTACTGTGAATGCCTCTTAATTAAGGACATGGAACTGCAAACTTGCCAAGAACTGTTTTTCCTCAGACAGGTCAGACAAGTATTATTTGCTGACATGAAAGCAAAAATAGAAGCTGGGAATGCAAAATCACAGGTAGAAACTAATAATTTTTTGCCATTTTTCTGTCTAGCTCAGTAGTGGGATAAGCATCTTTTGTTTTTAGATGTTTTTAGCACTTAACAATTTTGTAGCAAACTGCTTGGTGTGATTGCATCAGGAACAACTATTCTGTACTGTCTTGTGTGGAGAAGATTATTACAGAATTAAAATCAAGAAAGGAAATTTCTCTGTCCTGATATGGTTGTAGGTAGTGCAGCATGTCCTGAAGTCACACAGTTTTATAAAAACAGCATTAAAAAAGCACAAATTAAAATCTCAGACTAATGTTAGTGGGTGGAATTTGATGTCAATAGAGAGAAGAAATTGCTGTTCATCTTATTTCAATCAGCAGGATACATTTGCAGATCAAACCAAAATCACTTAGTCAAAGTTATCCTGGTTTAGGTACATGGAATGTGGTTCAAACACTGCCAGGGCATGTGCAGCAACATGAGCTTGTTTCTGCTTGACAAAGGGATGTCATAACCACAGTATTACAAACTCTCCTCTGCTCTCGTCCCTTATATTACTCCTGAGTCCGTCTACAGAGTCAGGATACAATTCAAGGGTTACAAGGGTGCTGCTCCAGAGCTCCTCACCATCAGCATCTTCACAGCCATTCCCTGCTATGTCAGCACTAAGACTCCTCGGAATATCTGCAATAATGTAAGTACTGGACGTTGTTTGCTGGGAAAAGCTCTTTCTATTGCTAAACATTGTTGGAGAACAAAGTAGCAATGAACAGTGAAATGTGCATTAGTGTGTGATCTGGGTTTGGGTTTTCTTCTGTAGAATTAAAACAGTCACACTTTTTACAGGTCTAAAGGAACCCCATGGATAAAGCTAAAGAGCTCTTTTAGACTACATTAAAGTTTGTGCAAAGCAGCTTCCTGTGGTGCCACAGAGCACCAGGGAAAAACAAACACTGAACCAATGAGATCTTCACATTGTGGGTACCTCTGGTACCCCTACGTATTTAAAGCCTTTGGATCTGCTTTTAAAAATAATATTGTATATACTTTTAATCGCTGCCAGTTCTCTCCACTAGGGTTTTTAAACCTATTATTAAAACCAGCCAAACAGGAGGCAGGAACAAACCCTCTAGTAAAGCAGTGGGTTGAGCCTTTGAATAACATGGAATTTGTTCCTGGGAAATGAAGAGCATGGCAAGGATCTGAGACTTTTCTGCCAGTACTTAACAATGGCAGTATAAGATATCAAAGAGTACATTAAGTGCTCTGGGAAATCATAAGCTCAGAAGGTTGTTCTTGCTGGTTATGTCACACTCTGACACTGGCAGTTTAGCAGCAGTGTCCTAGCTAGGACATATTGAACAGTTTTCCTTTAAAGTATGATTGTATTTTTCAGTGGTATCCATGTCCTCCCCAGGGTTAAATGTGGTAAACCTGTTTAAATGTTGCATCATCAGAAAGCAATCTTAGATAATACGAGATCATATTACAAATGTCAATTACTTATTATATACGTGAATATTGCAAATCCTGCTTTTCTTGGAAATACACCTCAAAGTTCTATTTTGAAAATTAATTTGTAATATCTGATACTGCCAGGTAACATTTACAATGATGGGGTTGCTATTTCTTCCTTATGCTTTGTCTGCAATAGTTCACATTTGCAACTGCATATTTAATTTGAGTTTTGCTTGAGAGGACAAATGTATCTACTACATTTTCTTTGATGTGATTTGTTTTTAAATGAGAGCTCTCATTGGCTTCTCCAGAGAAATCAAGGAGACAGATAGTCAACTTCAGGTGATTTATAGGACAAGAGCATTTATAGGACAAACAATTTAAGGACAAAAAAACTTTGGAAGCAATGGTAAATTCTTTATATATGCTAGGCTAGAGAGAATTAATACCCCTGCAACTTCACCTCTTCTGTGTTTTTTTCTTTCTTTCCATTTACTTTTCCTAATAGTAGGGATTCCTTAAGAACCTGGCCTTATAGTTTTATTAGCCAGGATGTTACAACGGTTACCTTGAAGAAGACAATACCCACATGTACACTTGTCAAAATCTGAATCCAATACATACATCAAGATAAAGTTTCTCCAGCGTCTCCAGTTTGAACTGTTCAATTTCAGCATATTCATCCCTTTCAGGAAGCTTGGCCTTGTCAGTGGCTGCCTTCTGTCTTGGGAGATCTAAGGAACAAACAATAGCCAGTTGCAGAGAATAAAAAAACAAGCACTGCAAAACCAAACTGCTGGGACCTGACTACAATTGCAGAATTCACAGCTGAATCCAGCACTTTTGTCTTTCCATCATATTCTTGGTCTCTCTTATATCTCACAGTGTATAAATTAATAACTGTGTTTGGCAATAATGTATTCCACAACCTATAAAAGCATTCTCCCATGTGTGAAGGCACAAAGCCACCTCTGGAGGGATGATTGGTTGCTGTTGACAGACTGCACAGTGTATGTGGGACCAAGGGAAGCCTGTCAGTTATCCTGTCACTAAACCTGGCATGTTTGAGAAGTGCAGTTCCACCTTCAGGTTGCAGAAGTTGCAAGTTAAACTCTCAGAATGTTTTTATTTGCTGTATTTAAAGGATATTTTATCCAGTACTGCTTGATTTTCACCCAATCACTGTGGCAATCTAATCTAATGTTCTTGGTTGAGCAATGGTTTGAGTTGGTTTGAGCAATGGCAGAGGTAGGTGGTGCTACACTAAGACAGTTTGGCTCATCATCTCCGCATCCTCAGTTTGGTTTGGCTGTTCAGTTTGGTTTGTACATTACCATCTGTCTCCTTGTTGAAATTCGAGCATTTGTAAGAGTCTGGTTCCTGCACATCCTCTTGAACTCCAGCAGGAATATTTCCAGATGTGAAATCTTTGCTATCTTCCCTATTTGGTAGAAGTGTTATCACTTCGTCACTAACATCAGAAGCTTCATTTTTAAATTTCTCAGTCTTTGCTTGAGCTTCTTCCTCTTCTGGTATATTTGAAGTCTCTGATGTATTATAATTTCCATCACAGTCTTGTGAATTTGCAGGTGCTCCTACAGAAGAAAGAAGTTCATTAAAATTGTTTGAGTTAATCTACCATTGCCAGGTCTAAATATCCAAACATGACTACACTTGCCTAAATATGCAGCAAAAGATCCTACTTTGTTGGAGCAGCTATTTGTGGATGAGAAGTCCACCCAAGATTGCAGCAATGTTGTGGGTTTTCCCTCAACTTTATTTTCCCCGGCAAATAAAGTTTCCCAGCAAAAAGACTTCATCTACAGAAAACACTTCATTAAATCATTTTCTAGTACTTATAGTTAACCTTGAAAAGATTCACAAGTGACTGCATATTGAAATATATGCTTGAGGACTTTGATGGATCAGCAACTAGTGCTGGTTATCCTCTCCTTTGTGCAATTCTCTTGCTTGCAGAAAAGGTTTTACTCATTAGTCAGACTAAAGATACATCAGATAAAGACTTCTCTGCACATTCAAATTGAGGTGGTCACAGACATCTTCCAAAATTGTAAGCACAAACCTTCTAGAATATCTGTTGCATCTCCATTTCCACATTTTGCACTTGTCTCTCTTTCTTCCATGCTCTTTTGTTTTTTATTTTCCTCTGCTTTTTGCCTGATTGCTGTTAATGCATCAATGCTATCTTGGATTTTTTTTCTCTCTCTGGTTTCCCATTTTTCCCTTTCTGCATTCTCAGCTTCAAACCCTCCAACAGCCCAGGCTTCTGCACAGGCTCTAATGAAAACACAAAAGCTTACTGAAATACAGCTATAAGAGCCCATCTTTACAATGAGATAGAAATTTAAAATAGCTTGCAACAGCATAAAACAGCTGCAAGAAACAAAAGCAATTAGGAGTGACAATCCCTTATGCAACAGGGATGAATGCATATCTCATCTTGTACGTGGAACTGAAACAAAAGCAATAAAGATCCAAATGCTGGTGATTACACAACCAGAGATTGGTCAGCTCTTGGCTTGGCTTTTCCAGACACCCGTTGGGTTTCTGCTGAAATCAGGATTTGTCTCTGGTCTCCAGACTTGGTGCAAGACAATTCTGTTCAAGAATTAGTTTGTGAAAAATGTATCACTTTTTTTCTAGGTTAGATGTACAACTCTGTAGTATAAAACTCTTGTCCTCTAAGTCACCCACTTTCAGTAACTTATACTGATCAATCTTCCTTTCCTTCCATGACAATTTTGACAAAAAATGGATGAGTGATCATTAGCATTTGATCTTTATTGCTGTGTAAGGAAGAACACTGTGTTTCTTACCTATCCTTTGCGAAAACTGGTCTGTCATCCAAATAAGTTAGTTGTTTTAGTTGAACAATAAGTGTTTTCCTGTAATTAGCAATTTTCTTTATCACCTCATTTCCCATTAAATTCAGCACATGCTAAAGAAACAAAGGGAACCATTTTTAAAGTTGAGTAGCAAAAGTCCCCAATCTGGATATGCACTCTGTCATTTCAAAAACATGAAGTGAATAAAACATGATGGGTGGTACAGGTAATCAACAAGAAATAATGAAATAAAATGTTTGACACCAATCCCTGTGCGCTGAACTACCCAACAAAACCACTCTGTGGGGCTCACCCATACACATGATACGACCCCTCAGCTGTGTCTGGCTTACCAGATTAGGCATGGTCTCCAGAACAGTTACAATACTTGGATCACTTAGACTGTTGTGGGAAAGATCAAGAACAGAAATACTTCTGCATTCTTGCAAGTGCTGGATGTCCTCCACTGTTTGTAACTTATTGTGAGCAATCTGGAGATTCTGCAGGACTTTCAGACAAGCTGTCAGACAAGCACAGTACAACAAAAGGAAAGGTGAGAGTTGTTGCTTCACCAAGGGTTTCTTGAAACAAGTAAAAAACTGCATTGTCAAACTAATTGTTTATATTGAATTTGGAGCTTTTTTCTAAATTTGTTTGCTATATGCATTTTTTGGCTAGGCCTCCAAAGCTGCTTTTTCGCCCTGGGAAAAAGAGCTATTTGGTTTTTGGGATGGTGGTTGTCTTTTATTCACATTTCAAACTAATTAGTTACACAAAAGCAAGAGGTTGTGTTTCAAAATTCTCCAATGTGTGCAAGTGGTAATTTAAATGAATTGGGTTTTATGTTCTGCCGAAGACAGAATAAATCTTTTAGCAGGCATAAAAGATTCAGTACCTGTGTCTGCAAGTGCCAAAGCACATCTTAAATGTAAAGTAAATGGTGAAAACCGTATTGTCAGCCTGTCTGCAACACAGATAACTACTGAGATGGTATTAAGAAGTGAGGAAAAACTACCTAATTATCCTAGGTATCCATGTGAAAGTAGTTCCCATGTATTTACTGTTTTCTCATCTATTTAATTTGAAACATACATGGATTTGACTCCTCAGCAGGAGCCCTGTGGGCTTTGGTATGGGATATTGTGCAAAATTCCAACATGGATAAAGGATTCCTTGAAACTGGTGCCACTAATAATAGCTTAGTCAGAGCTGAGGAACAGGGGCTTGCCCGAGGTTAAAACACGTTGCACCAACAGTTCTTACAGAGATTCTCAATGGTCTTAATGTAGTTGTTACTGATATTGAGGAAATCCAACTTTTGTAAGGGTTCAAGGTTTTCAATTTTCTCAATTAAATTGACTTGCAAGTAGAGGCAACGCAACTCTGTCTGAGCCTCCAAATTCTCAATTTTCCTTAAGCCATTGCATTGCAGCCACAAACACTTCAAACCAGTGTATTCTTCGAGGTTCTCCAAGTGGTCAAATCCTGCAGTAAAAAGATGTTTTAAAATGAGATGGCATTGGCTGAAAATGGGTCTTTGGAAGAATAAATTTTGAGAATACTGAAGTGTACTGAAGTTACTGCCAGTATTTCCACTGAATTAATGGTCCCATTCCTGGCTCATGAAGGGCAAAATCAAGTTGGTACCGTTCTGGTCTGTATCTCATGCAACTCTTTAGATGTGAAGTAACACACAGCAAAACCAAGGCCAAATGCAGAAGGTGGCATGTCCTATTTATTTGAAAGAATTCTTAGGCTAACTTGGAATTAGCATCATGGGAAAACCTGCTCAAAGATCACAAGAGGACAAATTATGTTCATTCCAACACCTTTTTTCTTTCAATAGTGTTTGTGAACCTGCAGCCAGTCTTTGCTGTTCATTTTCTCCTTGACCCTTTTTATTTGACAGTAAAAAAAGTTCTAAAAACTGGAAAAAGGTCTTTATACAAACATATTTAATGAAAAATACATATATTTTCCTCTGAATGCAACCCAGACCAGTATTTTAAGACATTTCTCAGAGGCTATTGTTTTAGGAAAAAAATATGTCCCCTGAATCCTACTGATCCTTGAATTATTCCACAAAGTGAATTAGATGTATAATCAGTTTATTTTTGTGCCTTCATATTGAGTAATTTTGTTTCCCAATTCCAGTATTATATAAAATTAACTTATGTTTCTAATTTAAAAGAATTACAAGGTGCCTTACTTCAGTGAGCCAGGAAATAGATTCTCTGCTAAAATACTTCTTGGAATGATAAATCTAAACAGCCATGTCCACATCTTACCTTTATAATGTAAGTAAAGTGTATCATTTAAGTATGGGGTCCAGTATAATTTCTGCTGTTTACAGATGTCCAGCAGAATCTTTTTTGTCATTCTAAAATAACAGGAAGCAGAAGCAAAAGAAAAAAAAAAGTATTTCAGTGCACATTTTGAAATCTTTGCTTTCCTTACAGATTCCAATGCAACACAATAATTGTTTTCACACAAGAGAAGTAACTACAACTTTCAAAACTATATCCCAAATTAAAAATGTAGTAGTTTTTTTTAGAGTGACTTTTCATTTCTGCCTGTTTGAAGTGAGATACCAGGCCCTTCTGCTAAAAAACAGAGAGCATACAGGAAAATGGGTAGGGAATTAGAGAGTTCATCTTCTTGGAAAAGAGCAGTGTGATTCTGTGTTACCTTCTGGTTCCTTCCTCTCCAATTCTTTCCTCCATTCCTTGTTGCTTTGGTAGAGGACTTTGGGGGCATAGCCAATATGCAACATTTTTCTCAGACTAGAAAAATCAGTAGTTAGCAACCCAACAGTTTAATAATGAAATGCTGGCTCTGAAACAGCACTCAATAAAGTTTTAATATGCAGCTGTTGCTGGCTGGGAATGGCACTAGGAATTAACACAATGCCTTGTCTGAACTGATGCTGAGAAATGGTCAGATCTACTGGAAATGAGTCCCATGAGAGTTTGCAGCATTTTCTGCAGGTCCACTACATCCACTACATCCTGATGGAGTTTGCCACTGGGGCCATAAAAACCCCAAACATCTGTACAGGCACTGGAAATGTCACTGATTCCTGATTTATTGATTATTCTCAAGTTCATCTTCAAAATTGTTCTCCAGAGTTAAGATCAATATGCAGAAAAGCAAAACTTCAGTGATGCCAAGATTAAAATAAAACACATCCACAAACAGTGTGTTACCTTACAGAGCCCCTCTTGTCTCCTGTCCTTTGATTGGATGAGCTGGTTACAGACTTGAGACCAACATCTGATTTTTGCTCATTCTGTTGATCTGCTCTGGACACACAGTTGATGGCTTTCTCTTGAGTTTTAACATCTTTGTAAGAAAATGAGTTGCAATTTAACAGCAAGGATGGGAAAAAATGTGTCATGTTGCCAGTTACTTTAAAAAAATATTGCAGAGCACTTGAATGTGAATTTCAAGAAGACAAGGGTTTTAACCAAGATTTTTGCTGACAATTTTAATGAAACAATGTTTTAAGAAAGCAAAGTAGTAAAATAAGTAGTAGCAAATTTAACTGTTGAAAGCTGCTTTTTTATTTATTTTTTTTATTTTAAAACTGGAGGTCAGGTAATACCCTCTAGTCCTAAGATTCCTTTAACATACAATGGCAGTAAAGTACTGGCACCCTTGTTCTTCTGGTCTTAGACATCTACAGTGTATTACATTTAATTAACACTAATTTAACAAGACACACGTAAAGAGATTACAGTAATGGTGTATCTGAGTCATCCCAAGCACTGTCTGTTAGTTCAGCTCTTCTAAAAATTTACCCTTTTGCACTCCTTGGGAGGTGTCTGCAGAGCTACTCTCATTCAGGCTGTCTTTACACTGCCTTTGATTAATTGTAATTTCAATTTTCTTCTCTTCAGTGTCTTCCTTTGGACCTTCTGGTTGCACTTGTAGTCCATGCACTTAAAAAGAGACAGTATAAACAAGATGATTATACCAGCTGTAATGATGGTTGTAATTGAAACATAGTAATAAGACATATTTAATAGGATAAGAGGCAACGGGCAGGAACACGAGGGAGAATTTCAGGACTCTGTGGGTGACTGTGCCCTGGAACAGGTTGCCAAGAGGTGTGGAGTCTCCCTCCCTGGGAACACTCCAGACCCGTCAGGATCCAATTCTGTGCCATGTGCTCCAGGAGACCGTGCTCGGGCAGGGAGTTGGACCAGATGGTTCCACCCACTGTGGTCCCTCCCCTGGTTCATCCTGTGGTCTGTGAGTTACAGGTCTGGCCAGCTCTGTGATTACAACACGGGAAAAGGTATCTCTCCAGCAAGAGCAAAGTAAAGAAACAGAGGGAATAGTAAAAAAGGTACAGGATGACAGCAACAGACGCTTCAGTTAGAGCAGGATTTCCAGTGACTTTGCAGGGAGAAAGCACAGGCTCGTATTGTATCCAGATGAGTAATAACAGACGTGGTGTGTGCGCACTGTTGGCCAGAGCTCCCCGGGCCGGTCCTGGCGATCCAGCGCGGGGCTCACCTGTGCGGGCAGCGCTGTCCGTGCCCGTGTCCAGCGGCGCCTCGGGCGCTGCGCCCTCCTCGCCGCCGCCGCTGTCCCGGCCTACAGCGGGCGCTTCCATTCTAACATGCCCCGAGTCAGCACCGGACCCGCGGTCTGACTTTTCCAGACAAAACGTCCAGGGATTTCAGTCGTCGGCAGGCGCGGGACGGAGAGGGGCCGCCTCAGCCGCCTCGGCCGTGGCCATGGCAACGCTGTGCGCAGGCGCACAACGCGCCGCGGGCCCTCCCGGCGGCCCCGCGCGGCCCAGGCGGCGGCGGGTGAGGGCGGCAGGGCCGGACCGGCCTCGGGTG